>JADDOH010011522.1:0-17132 GCA_016648135.1 Agrypnia vestita | reverse complement strand
TATCTCCAGGGAGACATTATAAATCAAGATATATAATAGACGTCTCATAAAGATTAAGCATTTTTTTAATGGGAAAGTAGGTACGGAAGTCTTTTTTGGGTGTCGATAGGGCTTTAAATCTATCATACGGCTGGCTTAAATGATCACTTTACACAATAAAACGTTCACTGATTCCACCCTTAACATATCATAATGAACGTTACATTGTATTGTTACATTACACTACAAACACTCAAAAAGATTGAATATCCATTTTGATATAAATAGTTGTTTCCACAATAATTTTTTTCTTGAGTAGGTAATATTATCATATTTTTTATTTTTTTACACCACAACGATATATGAGGCTCAATTACTGTAGAAAAATATGTCATAATACCCAAGCTTAATCAAATCGTATTCACAGATTTGTTTTCTTAAAAGCGCAGTACCTACATATTATATATGTATATGTCAGTGTCATGCCCATTGGATTTCGATGGCCAGTTTTGTGTTTTGCAAAGGATTTTACATTGGCTTGGATTAATTTATGTTATTACAACAGATTTTCATATTTTTTAAATAATGAAATGAAAAGTATGTGAAAAGTAAAGAAATGTAAAGAGTAGCTTGTTGGTCTTGTGGTTAGGACACTCACCTCGTGATCCAAAGGTCGCGGGTTCGAACCTCACTCTAGACTAACAAATTAGTCCTATTTTCATAGCACAAGCGTTTAGCTTAGTTTGAAAATAGTAAGAATATTGATGCTACACGTGATCGCATCTCTATTAAAAAAAAGACTAATATTTTAGGTGTCTATGCTTTTTATTTGGTAAGATGTCATCAAATAAATTGCATCATAGTTTTTAATAAGACATACCTACATATAACCTGCAATTCAAATTTTCTTTTCCCATCTTAAACAACATGAATAACTGCGATTTTGTATGTACTCTTTATCACTGTTTATTTTATTATTTAATGCAATTTTCTAGCGCATAATTTTAAAATGAATTATTTGTATTTTAATGTAGTGACATCATCAGTTTAATTAATTTTTGCTATAATAAGTCACTTATATTATAAAAAAACACGAAATATTCTTCATATTCAATAACACAACAAAATAATTGTGATGCGGTTTACATCGGACAAAATGGGAGAAAAATAAAGGAAAGACTTGAAGAGCATAAAAGAGCCGCAAAAAACGTTAGTTTAAATTCAGAAATGGCAAGTATGCCAGAATGGAGGGACAAAAGTTTGATTCGAAATTATTATTTGGTTTCAATAAAGGAAGAAGAATGGACATCTTGGAGATTTTAGAAGTAAATAATAATAAAATAAATAATAGGAATATAATTAACATCCAGATACCACCCATAACCTCTTCACTCCTATCCATTCTAACCTCGCCCCCGACCCCCCCCCCACAACTCAATCCCTATAAATTCTGTCTCGAATTATTTTTAATTTAGTTGTAAACGTGTTGTTATTGACAATGGGAGAAATCCCGAAAACGTTCTAACAATTCAAAATAAATATAGTGGAATAAAACAGTGTTGTTTACCCTCATTTTTTTAAATACAAAATAATTAAAATACTTTTTGAAAATAAATTTGTAAGTTGTATAATATTATTGTAAATTAAAAGTAATAATATTTACCTGCTGATATATCATTGAGGGCGTCTAAGGCAACATCGACACCCGTCTCCGCCGCCAGAGCCTTTTGTATCGGCTCACCGAGAAGAACGTCAGCCCCTAAAATTTTCATTAAAACTTAGTCATAAATACTTCACTTTCCAAGGAGGCGTATCGCTGCTAAAAGTTTGTACATTTTGATCTCGAGATTTTTCCGCCCATCTCAGGAATATTAATTAAGAAAATAACAGATGAGTTAACAAGCTGTCGGATGCTCCCGGGAACGATTATTCATAACCGCCATGGGAACCGAAATATACTTTAATTAAAATTTGCAATGTCAATATTTATTTATTTTTAAATTTTATTTTATTAATTAAAAAAAGCTCTGATTTGGGCTTTTACTTCAGTAAACAAGCAATGCTATTTAAGTAAAAAGGAATGAAATGACAAAAAAATTAAATAATATTAACAATATAAATACTAAAAGTCATAAAAAATACAATAAGTAAACAATAGATACAAAAGAAGAAAGTGATTAAAAAATAAATAAAAACAACTAATAATAAATCACATATATAGAAAAACTATTAAAATACAAGATGAGTAGATTTGTCTTTTGAATGGGTGTATTGTATGGGCTTTAAATATATCGAAAGAATTGTGTTTATTACCTAGGCGATGCAGTCTATGTAGGGGCGAATAGTTTGTGCGCTGGGTACCTACATAAAATAACCCGGTCTGTCGCAAAATAGACCGCCCAGGTACTGTAAGTAATCATTTGTAATAACTCAGGGGAGTCAAATACCGTTAAGAATTTGAGAATGAAATGAAATTAATACACAATAATAAATTGAAATGAATAGTACATACTCAACGGTATTATTCGAAGTGAGATAAAATGGATTGTTTATCGATTAGTAGATATAAAAATAAATAGCACAAATTCAAGGCAGAGATCAGAAATGGTGTTTCTTTAGAATACATTTTTAATTTGTATCTTCATAACAGGTTATACAAATAAATTAACTTAATTGTCAGAAGTTCAAAACTAGGTTATTTGTATTATGAGACAAAGTTTTATACAGACATCAGTATATTCATATCTCTACTGATGAATACAGGCCTCTTCCGTACCCTTCCATCCTTTTATGTTTTTTGATTTTTGTAACAATTTCTTCCCCTTCACTGCGGTTATATCATAGGCTCATCTCTTTTGAGGTTTTTTGACACCTCTCTTCTTCTTGTAAGGTTTCCTTGGGGGAACTCAAGGAGTCCATCCATCCTTTGGCATCCTGCCTTGCAACATGCGTACTCTAGTTCTGCACCTAATTTCATATTCTCTTAAGCTTATACGAGCACGGATCTCTCCATGGATTGCTGTGTGCATTTGAGCTTTTCGTACCATCAAAATTGCAATAAGTCCACTCTGTTTGTCATTCTGAGTTACGTATCTTGTCTATGGGTGTGCCTTTATTTGTGGGCTCCTCAGTCACGCTCGGACGCACAACCAATAAAACATGGCAGACGTCATTCTGGTAGTGACGACTGCCGAAGAAGAAGATGAAGAAGCCTTCGTTTTTATGCAATGAGCTCTGCAGTCAAATCTGATGTACGGACGTGAAGCCTTGAATTGGAAAAAGATGAATGGAATTTGACCGAATGCGGTGTAAGGTGTCAAAGTTAAGTTAATATTTTATATTTTAAAAAATTAAATAGCGCCGAAAAATGTCATCCCCGCGCGCCCGTTCTAGCCATCTTCAGATCCGTAGTTTGCAAAGAAACATCTGTTTCGACCTTTTCGGCCGTTATTGTCCCTTACCCCGCAGAATAGCTACCCCTCGTTGCACCTACAATCTGTTTCTTCACACATTCCAGAAACTTCCATATGCTTCGTTTTAAATGCACACATGTGTAGCGTCCCACGCGCTCATCCTCAGTTCAAGGGAAGAAACGGACCACAGAGCATATGCAAAAACATAATTTTTGCGCGTCCCCGCTCGGACGCGGGAGCGCTGATTCAACTTACAAATAAATAAGTTTATTTTAAACAATTTGAATGGTGACGCAATCTATTCGCGATCGTCAATCTGTCGTTCTGCCGCCCTCTGTCTCGTCTCCAATCGCGTGGGCTTGCCGCCCTGCCGTTCCCTTCTACAGCCACTGGTGCAACCTGCCGCCCTACCGACTCGCCTTCGCTTACGCGGGCAATCTGCCGCTCTGCCGCCCTCCCCCCGCAGCCACGGGTGTAACTCACCGCCGTCCCGACTCCAGGCGCGGTCCATGACGTGAGGCGGGCCGCCCAAGCGGTACGCCTCGTCCCCCGACGGGCCGACGCAGGTGATAGTCCTAGTGAAACTCTCAAGTAAGACAAAGTGATCCATTTGTTTTTATCCATGTATTGAAGTGTGACCTTTACGAAATTGTCCCGACCATAGAAGTAATTATCGAACAATATCAATTTTTATATTCCACAACATTATTCCAATTTGTACCTTCTCTGTCATCTTTTGTAAATTGTAAAATCGCCAAAGTTTTCATAAATTTAATGTCCATACAAATTTGTGTTTCATTTGTGGTCAACTGGTCGATGAACTATAATAATACTGAACCCACCCTACACCTGAGGTATAGAGAGTCCGCCTACCCACCTAGCCGAGGCATAAAAAACTGTAGGTGAGTACTGCTCCAGGTATCACACGATACTTAAATTATTAGAAAGGAGCCATTTATTACACTCATCTATTACAGCGGTCAAATGGATAATACAGGAGCGTAGGGTTAATCAGGCTAACTGTATCCCTGTGATAACGCACCCCACCAGAGATACAATTATTTCGAATTTTGGGCAAAAATATCAACTGACCATCAGCCACTACGTAATGGCCGCGATGTTGACAAGGGTCTACCGCAAAATTTCGGCAGACACTTGTTTTATCTGCGGTGGGATACGTTATCGACTGAGGCACGTTACCTTTATTTACCCTCTTTGGTATAATTGAAATTTATTGTCCAACAATATTTTAATATTGAATTGAGATTATGTATTTACTAAATGCTGATAATAACCAAACAACGTCATGCAAAGCAGGATCTGTTATCCGTCACCGCAATATTATGCACGCAACGCAGAGTCAGTCAGATGTGACCGCATTCTCTATCTCAAAAATTCTACGAATTTAGAACTTTCTACAAACTTTTCATTACTTCTATGGCATCTGATCCCATTAATACATAACCACCAATCTAGGTCACACACACACAAACATGGTGAGTCTGCTGCGTAAATAAAACTGAGGCACAGCAGTGTACACGAGGCAGCGACATAAGTTTATGCCCAGAGCGTCGTCAGCACACACACACAGCTAGACTTCAAGAGAGTTCTTTGTTCTCAAAACATATAAAAATAGTTAAAGCCCTGTACGGAAATGTTAGTCTCTCAACTACCCCCGGCATAGGCCGGAGTCCCTGTTTCATCGAATCTTTATCACTGTCTTTATCATCGTAATTATGTATAACTTGTAATTGTTTTATCAGTAAATAAATTAATCAAACATTCCACGACTTTGGAAAATTTCTGGATCAAAGGATGGTGACCATAAAGCAGCTTTCTCCTCATTCTTCGATTACCACAAATTTGTGACTACTGACGCTCACCTTCACCCCCCAAACTTCTATAACAAACTTTTCGGAGAAATTTATATATAAAAGGCGTAACGCGACATAGGGTGAGCAGTTCGTTTCGTAACAACAACAAGTGCTATATCTCCGCAGCGTAAAACAGTGTGATAAGTGATTCGTTATATTATAAGACGCGATGTTAGTAAGTGTGCAAACGCAGTGTGACTACCAACGGTACCAACTGAATAAAGAAAGAATACCAGGACGAATAGTCTCTACGCGCGAAAATTGAACAAAGGTTACCAGTTAAAGTGATCTAAGCAATAGAGATAGCGTTAATTAGTGCAAATTAAAGGACATTTCAAAAGTAAGAATGTGAAATATTCGGAAGACATTATTAGTGACTACCAAATTACGAACTATTATAATTAAACTCGTGTATAGTGACTTTCGTTGGTAATAAATCAAACTAAGTGAATTTTTAGTTTTTAATTTGCCTCCCAAAGCCACGTCCCATGGCAATATGTATGATCTGAAAACACAATTAGTGGATTTTGTCCACAGATGAATAATTATTAATTTACATAATAAATTATATATGTCTTACAGTGACGAAGCTATTTATATGGGAGACGTGTTTTGAAGTCTTTGTACGGTGGCGCAGGGCTTATGACTAGTATTTAAAAAAATATATACTGGTCTACCTACCTAGTGCATATGTTAAAATAATTCGGAAGAATTATCAGATACGAAATCTATATAAATTATGTCATGGAAAAGATCAAAGATGTCTCTAGCATAGTCCATTCGAATGTATCTTGAATAAATTCTGTATATTTGTTGTATAGTTGTGAGTACTAAACTCATTAAGAACAGAATATATACAATTTTCAAAAAATTGATTATGTGTGGATGTTATTACAGCGTAATTGGTGAACGGTGCTTCGTGTAAAGTGATCACTCATACAGGAATATAAACCCTGGGCCACTACATAAAGACTTCCATATGCGTTTCCCATATAATTAGCTTCGTCTCAGTGAGACTTCTATAATTTATCTTAATTGATTTTTTTTACACTTACACAGCACGTGGATAGCATTGACTTTTTTTAATAAAATGAAATTAAAAAAAATTAATGAAATTGTACAGAAATTTGAATACCTGTTTAAATTAATTCACAAAAATAAATATAGTAAGAACTCACGTTTGTTTTGTATAACCATATATTTATGAAATATTTTTAACGTAAAATATTCAAATTAAACTCTTAAAATCGTGTGCTTATTTTTTAATTTAAAAATATTTAATTGTGTTATTTACAATAAATAACGTCAGTTTACAAAAAAATTTAATATCGTATAAATACGTTTCAAATCAATGCATTGATATGAAATATTATGTTGGTTAATAAATCTCAAACTGCAGCCACGTTTCGAAACACTTTTCACTGAAATACGATCAACAATAAATTGGTTCATTTTATAAATAGTAATATTTTTTACCGTCAATCAATTACTGTACAAGTTATACTACTCCAAACCCGCACCTGAAATACTGTTCGATAGGGGAGTATTCTTGTATGTGACCGACATGTTCTGAGAATGCTGCCGA
This sequence comes from Agrypnia vestita, assembly GCA_016648135.1. NCBI lineage: Eukaryota > Metazoa > Arthropoda > Insecta > Trichoptera > Phryganeidae > Agrypnia > Agrypnia vestita. The sequence goes on along the minus strand of JADDOH010011522.1, from coordinate 10,281 downwards.
GTTTGATTTTCTTTAAGTAAGTAAGTCGTGAGCCAGAAAAGTTAAGGAATAATAAAAGATAACTGGGAAATGTGGAAAAGTTACTCTATAATACTTTAGGGAAATTTAACATCGCGGTTGTTGTTTCTATATGTCGTTAAGTCGATGAAATACGTTAAAAAATAAAAGTGTAAATTTTTTACTGTTGACGTACGCGTATTCATTATTTTTAGGTGTATATCAATACTTTTTAATGTAGTCTTTACGTAGCTGACTTTATACGAAAAACGGTGGCAATTGATACCCCTTTATACCAATTGTTAGTAAGTATATTATCTGCACACATACTTACACACATACACACATATATACTCACTAAACATATCACCATTACGAAATTTAAATAACTGTATAGATATTATTATAAGCTTATAATAGATGTATGGAGCAAATATTTTGCAAAACAGTGGCAGTTGATACCCCTTTACACCAATTGTTAGTAAGTATACTATCTGCAAACATACACACACACATATATTCACACTAAACATATCACCATTACGAAATTTAAATAATTGTATAGGTATTATTGTAAGCTTATAATAGATGTATGGAGAAAATACTTTTCAATTCTTTAATTTCTTTTTAAACATATTTTCCTGCCTTGTGAGTCTTAATTATTCATTTATTTATTTATCAGCGCCCTAGTAGGCTTTAAAAGTATATATGAGGTTACAAGAATTCTTACATAAACATAAATCACGTTTTAAAATAAAAAAATTAAAATTAAGAGAAATTTAACATATTCAAGAGAAAGAAACATTCATTAAGGCACATATAAAAAACAATGATTAGTATAAAAGCAAACAGTAATAATTGAAAACCTTTGAAAAAATAATAAAAATAATTAAACCAATATATCTACCAGATGAATAAGATAAGAAAAAAAAAATAAACCAAAAAATAATAGATAGAAATAAAACAATAAAAGAGTGCTAGAAACGAGAAGAAATAAAAAATAAGTTTTTACTCAAGTGTTTACACATACCTACATATTACTACTATGTATACTGTATAGATCCTTCCATTAAAGAAAGAAAATAAAATAATTATGTTTAAGCCGTGCATACAAGGCACATTGTTGCGCTGTGTTGTTGTTTATACCCGTAAACACTAACACAACGTCACAATGTGCATCTTACGTACGCTTACACATACTAATTCGATTGACTTTCTTAACTACATAAGAACTTTCTCGCTACGTAAGAACTTTCTCGCTACGTAAGAACTTCCCGGAATCTTCGCTGTCGAATTACGGCCCGCTTGGCCGTCCTGGCAACTCGCGATTCGCGGCTACCTTCCCTACTGTTATCGCTGTCAGACGCGCGCACCCAAAACAAAAACTCCTTCTTATTCCCACGTGTCGTATTTATTGTTTTAGTGGCTAATGCTTATATTAATGTTATCGAAATTCCGAGACGCTTCCCGCGTTTTCGAGAAGTTCCTCGTGTTTTCCAGACTTTTGGAAACGTTTCTCGAAAGTCGGAGATGATTCCAGTATTGTGTATTCTTCGGTAATATTGTGCCAACTTCAAACAACTGTCACTAGACATGAGTGCACGACTCCTTTTAGCTTCGTTATAATATAAACAAAATCGCAAAATACATAGAAAATTCAATGCTTTTTAATGTATTTCACCTACACATTAAATTTATCGTTTGAGAAAACACGCAAAACAAATCTTGTTTTTGCGGTCACGTCTCAACCTGATGGAGTTCCTGTAGCCCTCCGGGGAATCATGCAGCCGACTGTGCAGTATCTGTCTATGGTCTATATCTATAACTAGGTTCATGGTCTATGTGTAGGATAAAACGGAGTACCTCTGGATTACAAATTATAGAATTCCAATTTCAACATCATTTTATTCCAATAATATTATTAGTAGCCGCGAGCAATTTATATATAAAAATAAGCCATGGATAACTAGAATTTTTCAGAGATAAATAATTGCCTATTGAAATGGAAAATGATACATCACGAGTGAGGTATAATTTTTCTTTTAAATTACTGAATTCAACTGTTAAAATATGAAATATTTCTACTGACAAAAGCAAATTAGATTTGATTTCAGAATTTAAAAGATTATTTATTTTACGATCTTTATAGGTATCTACAGTGATCTTAAAGATGTAGGAGTATAATTATTGTTTTAAATAATATTACAACATTATAATATATGCGGTCATGATAAGTAGGTGTGTCTGATAATTTGAAATAATGAAAAATCGCTAATGTTCACAAAACCGTTTTTTTATTTACCACATTATTTTATGGAATTCATTTATAAAAAGGATGAAAAATCTATAATTAAGCTTTAGCTAGGGCGATTTTGTATCAATAATGAAATTTATGTTTTGTTATTGTGCATTTAACATAACATTCTTATTGTATCGATCTGCATCCAGGATTGGATTTTTTTATCCTAGATCCCAGTTTCTTTATTTACAGCTTTTACATATCACAGTTTTCTGTTTTTTGCACATTGATTCCAATTTTGATGAATCAAAAAATGCTGATATGTATAGAAGGCGTATATATAACATAAATTTAATTTTGATAAATTAATAGTGAGGGTATGAAAGAGGCTTATGTCCAGCAATGGAGAGACGAAGGCTGAGGAATTTATAAATATAAAGCTACTGGAGCTGGATTAGCGAATACTATATTTTATACATTCATATATATATATATATATAGATTCGTATTTATTCGTATTATATATTATATATTCATATATAGCTTTAAGCAGGATGAATAGAATAAAGAATGAAGACGGTATAGTTGCGATGAATAAATAAAATTTAGTAAAACGTTAAATAATCGAAAACTTCCTAATAATAATTTTATTTATGTAGAATGCAACAGATTATTCAGTGTATCTGTAAAAGGAAACGTAGATTTCGGAAAATACATTTCGGTTGAAAGAAATGGATTTCGTCCCGATCAAATACTAAGATGATTTAAAGGTTAAGGTATGCATTAAAAGTAGCGAAGGGAAAAACTTCATTTCAAAATGAAGACTACAACACACACACGTTCACCAGTTTGAAGACTACAAAGTGTACACTACAATTGTAGTACTACGAAATGAAGTGAAGTAAATGAAGTGAAGTAAATGAAGTGAAGTAATGAAGTAATTGTAGTATTAATGAAGTGAAGTAATGAAATGAAGTAATTGTAGTATTAATGAAGTGAAGTAATTGTAGTATTAATGAAGTGAAGTAATGAAATGAAGTAATTGTAGTATTAATGAAGTGAAGTAATTGTAGTATTAATGAAGTGAAGTAATGAAATGAAGTAATTGTAGTATTAATGAAGTGAAGTAATTGTAGTAAAAAAAAAAGGTCAACGACAAAAATATTTAAATAAATGACGATATTTTCTCCAAAATAACATTTGGCGACCTAAAAAAAAAAAAAAAGGTCGCCTGATTTGTTCGTTCGATTTCAGAGATTTCTCCGTTTAGCTACATCAACTTCCCAAAAAAATTTTCATAACTCCCAAAATTTTTCAAACCATGGGGGTGGGGGGTTGTTACAGATTCCAGAAAATTCTTCATATATCTACATCAACTTTCCAAAAATTTCACGTAAAAAATACACTATTTAAAATGTGTTTCTCATACTTTCAATAACTTTGAAGTGTATGTACTTTGTAGTGTTGTAGTGTTCGCTTTGAAATGAAGTGTACTATTTGAAGTTTATACTTTCAATAACTTTGGTGTTTGTAGTTTGTAGTGTGCACTACACATCAAAATGTGCGAAGTGTGCACTTCAATGTAGTGTAGTACTACATTGTAGTAGTGAGTACAGAGCGGACCCATCACTAATTAAAAGAGTAATTTTCAGTACAAAATAGCACCTTTAAGGCATACCTTAACCTTTAAATCATCTAAGTATTTACTCTGAATTCGGGCCTATATCTCACCGTACATCAACGCGGAGCGGCTTAAATGAGATTCATAGTTTAAACCGTCAATGCCAACTGATTGGACATGATACAATCGGTTCTAAGACATCCAAAGAAGATACAGCGATATATCTATAGAAATCATACTCTTGAAAAGTAATAGCATCACGGCTGAAGATCCTGGGGCAAAACAACTTCTCAAAATAATCATCAAATCACTAAGTTAAAAAATAACAAAAACGTTAAAAATAGTTTAATTGATAACCTTTGTAACTGATATTGTCAAGAACTAAAGCAAATTCAATTTATATTGTTGATAGTACATCATTCATTGTAATGTTATTCCTATGTATTTAGATAGCTATGTCATTTTGGTTTTATATAATGTAAATGCCCAATTCAGGGCGTGTATAATGAAACATAATAATTTCGCTGTCTGTCCGTCCGTCTGTTTTTCTGTCTGTAACTTCGTGAAACATCTGAAATTAAGTAGCCGGAGATGGGGCTTGAACCCCGGGCCAGCAAACCCAAACAGGCCGCAATTTGGCGATATTGCTACCACCGTGCCTGCGTTGGCGGTCAAAAACATAGTACATATAGGATAAGTCCTATAAGATAACATAAGATAAGACGCGAACTATTTAACGTTTCGCCCAGCACAATCGTTAGGATTTAAAATAGTACCATTAACTGGGGCAGGGAAATATAAAAAAAAATGTTCAAATATTTTGATAAAAGACGTTATTACTATTTCAGGGGTGTCGGCTATAAATAAGTATTTTTTAAGAACTGGCATGTAAAAGGACCATCATTTTTGATGGATTACAGTTAATTAATAAATAAATATCTACTTTTTTTATTTGATTAATTACACCAACATATTTCAGAAAAACCTTTCCATCACCAGGGTGTTGTATAACTGCCAAAATATCAGAATGAAGTGTCTTTTGTTTCTTGTTTAAAGGTTTTTCTGAAACATGTTGGTGTAATTAATCAAATAAATCCACGAACACCGATATATGGAGGGTTCAACTCACGGCTGAGGTCGTGGTCGGCGGCGGCTACGGCCTGGTCGGCACTGTGCATGAGCGCGTGGGACAGCCCCAGGTGGGCCGCCCTGCTGTAGGCGGGCACGTCCCTGGCGGCGGCCGTGAGCAGCTCGCGCGCGAGGGCGGCGCCGCTGCAGGCGGACTCGTTGCCCAGGATCATGGTCCCGACGCCGATGCTGCAATAACAATAAATCTAACATCTAATCTCATTTTCTGGTCATGGTCATGGTCTGTTCTCCGGAGGATAGCGCCTCCTGTGATTCCCAACTGTCCTTTCATACGATCACCGGTTACGTTGAGTTCAGAAGCAAACTGCTTGACTCGGTACCAGTGGTTTGCATGCAGCCGCGTGAGGCAGACACCGAAGCACCTACTAAAAGAATGTCCCATTCTAAAGGATAGTCGAGAGGATCTGATAACGGGAATAGGTGGAGTTTCCTACGGAAACGTTGACCTTCTCAGGAATGCAAACAACCTAACGTGCTTCAGATATTTTATCCGAGTGTGGGTATCCTGTTGGGAAATTTACAGGGGGCATTACTCTGGGGTGTGACTGTTGTGTGCTGGTCTTTCTTTTACCAGCTATTCTCATCTATAATCCAGTTGACAAGATTTTTTTTTTAAATCCGTACGTGTAATGTCATAAGCTTGATATCTACCGTGGTTTATGTCTACCGGCAGTGGTTTTCCTGACCGAGATAAGTTCTCCTCGAGAAATACTCTTGAGGAGGCTGAGAACCACCATGGATTGTAGAGCCAAAAGTGATGATAATGAGTCGTGTTACACCAGCATGTAAACTTGTCATTCCATTTCTTATTTTTTATTATTGTTTAAATTATTTTATTTCTGCGTGTCTAAAATATTCATAAAAAAATACAAAATCAAAACTGCAGTTGTAGTTTTGGTTGTCGAAATTTAATGTATGGAAGTGATGTCTGGCAGAAAAAAATTAAAGTAGACTAAATGCTCTAGAAATCTGGTCGCTTAGGCGAATATGTGAAAAATCTATGTTTAACGGGATGAAGAATTAATAAATAAAGAGTTTATGTAATAATGGTTTTAGCGTTTATCTGCCTTTTTTACCTTACCCGTCCTTATCACTTTTTACTTGTGTTAGAGCGACATCTTTATGTCACGTCCCAAACTGTTTACATTGATTATAAGTATTAATGTTAGTGCCCAAGGGCGACATCTATGAAATTGGGAGGAAGAAAGGCGTATTGTAATGTCAGTGCAAATAATCTCGTGTTGAGAGAACTTGCTTTCTTTGCTAAAAAAGTATTTTTAGAGGTTCTTGACCAAGTTTTACGCAGGACCTAACAATTTTTAAATAATATAAATTATTATTATTAAATTATGCTCACTGGGCTATGAGGGCCGCCTCGTAGCTGTCTTCTTAGATCGAGGGTTCCGGGTTCGATTCCCGGTTAGGTCACAATTAATCTATGTGATTTACTTAAGCCAGGGTGTTTTGTGATGTGATTTGCTTCTGTAATTGGGCCTTTTGGCCTGTTGAAGCGTAAAAAATAAAAAAAAAATTAGGTTTAATTGAAATACCTCATGATATCATTATTCTGACGTCAAATTTGCCAAAAAATTGTTCACAGGTTTTCACGGCCGTCCAGAATCTTCTGTGTGTCTGGCCGACGTTTTGGATCCCATTGCATGATGGATCCTACAATGGGACCCGAAACGTAGCCGTCGGCCTGAGAGGTCAGATAAATATACACGACAGAATATCCCAGAAAATTAGACAGAAGTCAAATTTGCCAGTTTTTAAGTTATATTATATTTTTGTATACATTATTTATTTAATTTATTCTAGTTTGTGGATCTGACATATTTTTTTATATCAGTTTGAGTGCTTGTGGCGGTTTTGGTGAAACTAATCTAACTAGAAAATTATTTTGCTTTCATTTATAAACAACAAAATTCTCATTATTACGTCTGAGATTTGAAATATATTATTTTATCCGAGTATCATTGAAACGTGTAAATTTATTAAAATAAAATTTTAACATGCATATATTAAATTTTATAAAATTTAAGTTAAAGTTTTAAGCGTGAAAGAGATCTCTATTTAAAAAAAGTTGAAAGTTTCACAGTTTAATTATTCCAGTGTGAAGAATGAAAGAGATAGACATGATGACTGTATTAAAGAATTAAAGAATAAGTGATTTTCGAGAAGAAAATATTTTGAAAGAATTCTAAAAAATGATCCAGTTTTAATATTCACATTGAGATAAGATTTTCAATAAAATAAAAGTATATAATAGTGCACCGGTCAGTGCGAATGATGTCACGCTTCAGAACCCATCACCGTGTCTTTGAACCGTTGCCATAGACACAATCCAATGTTTACTGAGGCTTGACGTTACGCAGACGAAATGACAGCTGCCGGCGTTTTTGCGCGAAATTAAAAATATGTTATAATAAAATACGCAATATTTGCGTACAAACTTAGTTTATTAATGTTATATTCGGTAACAGTAGACGTGTACCTATGTAAAATATAGAATATTATTTCACAATTTGTCATCATGCCTATTGTTACGTGGCGTGGCTCGCTCGAAAAATGAAATGGCAAAACTCGCAAAATAAATCTTAATTCTAGCTTCAATACTTTATCTCACATTTTATAATCGCTCGCAACGCAATAATACTCTAATAATAATCTTCGCTTATTTCAACGACTGGGCACACCGGCCCGCCGTTCTGCGCATGCGCCACTTCTATATGGCATGCGCCTGCGCTTGCTTCGGCTGTCAAATGTAAACGAACAGCTCGTTACACTATTATGCAATGGGGGAACGATTAAAATCTGCGTGTTCATAAAAAGACTCGAAGGTTTGTACTCACAACGAGAGCCCCACCAGTATCTGCATCATTGCCAGGCATAGTCTCTTTTCACACGAGCCTCCCCCGGACTCTGGGAGGGCTCCCGGGGGCGGGGAGCTGGCGCCGCTCGCGTCCCTGGGCTGCCCGCCCATGACCTGCAACAGGGCGCAGCAGAGGCCGTACACGGGCACCACGAGGGCGAGGATCACCCCGATGACGATGGACAGTATGAAGCCGACCTCGACTCGGAGGGACTGAAGGAAAATAATGCAAGTTTTAATCTGCGCAATTTTTCTGAATATTTTTCGAATTTCGAGAATCGACGTTCATTATACAGGGCTATTTGTAAAACATTAATATCCTCGCAGGACTATACTCCTGCCTTGATTTTTTTTCAATATTTCTGACTTATTTTTTGTAAAACGTTGGACTATCATTACAGTTACTAATATCAACTACGAAAAATTTATTTGTTTCAATACAAGTTAAATAAAATGATTAAAACCCTGAAAAAATTCCAATTGGAATGTTTTCCAATTGAAATTCGAAGGTTTTTATTTTTTTATTTTACTTGTATTAAAGGGAATGAATTTTTCATACTCGATATAAGTTACTGTAATGATAGTCCAACGTTTTACAAAAAATAAGTCGGAAATATTGAGAAAAAAATGCAAAATTTTGATGTCGCATATCTCCTTAACTATTGATATTAGGTCATAATAGCTTGAACATTTTCGACTCATAATCAAGGCAGGAGTATAGTCCTGCGAGGTTATTAATGTTTTCCAAATAACCCTGTATATTTTAAACAAACGATTTTTAACAAAATATTACGCCTGTTAGTATATAAATTTTTTTACAGTTGGTACACAAATATAGTATAAAATATAAAACATTTTTAACTCGACCATTCGGGACATTAAACAAAAATTAACTTCACAACCGCACCCTAACTAGTTGACTTAATTTATAATTTATATTCTCATATACTCCCATACTTCTTTCCATTATTCTAATCCTAGATTACACTCCGCCCTTCTCCCCTTATCAATATATAATGAAACTATAATTGTCATCGTGTCACACGATGCTTATATATTTAATAATTAATTTTAAGTATGTTTCTTTAAGATTTGCTGTTAACTTTTCCTAAAATAAATAAATAACTACTAACGGAGATTTTAGATCTACCGGTTTCGAGACGTACCCGTCTCTTCATCAAGATATTCCCCACGTGCATGTTAATCTAACCGAAAATAAAAGTGCAATGAATTATGCATTATTAGTACATTTAGTCTTCGATAAGATTAAAACGCATGTGATGAATATTTTGGGAAGGTGTTGTTAGTGTGTGAATAATACTATGGTTGTGGTGTGTAGTGGCATTTACATATTAGTGGTTGTCCTGACGAAGAGATGGGTACGTCTCAGAACCGGTGGACTAAAAATCTCTCTAAGGGGTTATATAATAATATAACTAATTTTTGTTTACAATTCAATATTAAAAAGATTAATAGTATGAACAATTTTTCATAAAATATATTTTTAATATTTGTATATGCTATAATATTTTATCTATCGATTTTATTAATATCATTATATTTGTAGATAAATTATGTTTGACAGAATAACCCATTTTACCTCTTTATAAATATGACTGTCAGTTCAAACATTTTTTAAGCTGAACTTTATCAATATATGTAGTATAAAAGGTTTTACTTAACTATACATACCATGGTTACCATAATAATAACTAACGTTAGTAATAAAGAAGAAGGGATTCAGATCGTGTTTATATTGAGTAAATAATGTAAGAAAGGTGTTCAACAGACTTCCATTGAAGCTTCTAAAGATAAAGTATGATGAAGATCACGATCTTCATGCAAAGTGTTAATTAGTCAAAAAGTTTAGTGAACGCGTCTAGGGGATGACGCTTTCAAACAGAATAATTACTTTACACGAATTAACATGACAATTTAAACATGAGGGTTGATAATGTTGATGTTATTACAGAAACCAGATACAGGGGCACGTGTCTATGCACGTGTATAAGAAACAGCAAATGCGATCAGTATACACTAATTTGAATGTTATTTAACGAATTTTATGATAACAAAAAATGAAGCCAACCGATGTAATAGGGAACTGTGCTTCATTTGTATATACCCTTAATTTGTACCACTGAGAAATTTAAATAACTTCATATCATGTGGTAAAAAATTACACAAAACTGGTTTATATATAAATAAATAGATTACTTGTCTAAGACCACTAATGAGTTTAAGATGATTACACAACTAGTTTCGACAAGTACCGATGTTGTCATCACCCGTTGATGACAACATCGGTAGTTGTCGAAACTAGTTGTGTAATCATCTTAAACTCATTAGTGGCCTTGGACAAGTAATCTATTTATTTATATATAATTATAATGTCATTCCACA
>JADDOH010011521.1:0-33448 GCA_016648135.1 Agrypnia vestita | reverse complement strand
CCTCGTTACGCAGTGGGTATAACACTGAAATCTCACAGTGAGGATTTCGGGTTCGATTTCCGATTAATCTAGTCAATTTACACAAGACTTGGCCTGTTGAATCGTAAAACAAAAATAAAATAAATTTAAAATTTAAAAAAACTATTTTGCAGTGGATGCCCTTTATCGATTAGAGATCCAGCCCACGATGCTGACGCAGCTTGAAAGTTGTTGCTTTGCTCTAGTCGCAGCTTAACCCCAGCTACAACGATGTTTTTGGAGCGGAATGAATTCATGGACACGGCATTCGCCCAACATTGTGGAAACGCTACTATAACATGGCAGCCCGAACAGAATTGTTGTACGTCCCTAGCTTGTAATTTGACCAGAGCCTGTGGGTATACCTACGTGCGGATGAAAAATGATTTAAAGAGGATGCTCTTCGCCTCCTTACTGCATAGGTAGAAGTAGTGTGACAGCTTATTATTTCTTTAAAAAATATAGTTCATTAACTAGTTACTTAGTTAATGAAGAAATTTAATATCTAGGCATTTACGTCTAGAAGCTAGAGACGGTAGAGAAGGTGCAATAATCAATCGCTTTAGGAATTTACGCTGAATACGTTCAATGTTATTTATATGTACTTGATTTTGATGAATAATGAAATGAATAAGTGGATAGAATGCCAATAAATATTACGATACTAATACATGTTACCATACAAAATGGTTAAAAAGAGAAAATGAAATAAAGTATTCACAAAGACCCTTAATATTTTTTCAACACATTTTTTCGATTTTTTCATTGTTTGAGAGCATTTTCATTTTTCACTCTACCCTGTTTTATGTTTTTTTACAACAAAATTGATGAAAACATATTATATGTAAGTATCCGTAATTATTATATCGTTACTCCTTCCAATCTCTCCTAGTCTTCTCATTCAAAACTTCTGCCAAGTCGTTTTTCTAACCCTAATCTAATCTCACAAAATGAAATATAATTAACTTCGTCTAACACAATTCTCACTATGATTGGTATAATAGGCAACCCTCGATACCACATATTGGCCGGTTGTCACATAAAGAACTTAATAAACGGATCAGAAAGTTATGGAAAACTTTCATAATATCTTAACCACTGCAAAGTAACTAAACATTTTTCAATATCAATCTCCAACATGTGCATACGCAGTCAATTACATTGAGGTGACACCTTATTTTTTTTTATATTTCAGTCCTAAGATTGTTTAATTTGATATTGTTTATTTATACGCATGTGAAAAATCTTCATTTGAATTAAATCAGTTAAATATTTCACCCGTCGATTAGAGATTCTGAAACATTCGTTACTCAAGTAGTAAAATATAAAATTTAATTAAACTCAAGTAGAAATAACACAGACTTTATTTTCCATCCATTTAAATGAACGTAATGAACAATCACTGCAATATCGAAGCCAAATCCATCAATAATATAATTTAAATGTTTTATTAAAATAAAGTAAAAACCCTTCTTATATTTTCTTTTAAAGTTAAAATCTTATTATAACTCATGTCAAAAACATGCATAGGTGAACAAAATATTCAATATGTTAAATGAAATAAATAAAGATAATCGCAAGCAGTCTCAGAAATTTAAAAATTTTACACAAACCGAGATAAATTTGCTATTTCGATGCTTGTCACGTATGTGTTCGCCACCAAAGCATTCAATAGGGGTCATTATAACATTTAGCCTGAAAGCCTCCGTACTGGACCCTCCCCCAAGGCCTCGCGGGAAATCAGCGCAATTATTTGGGGGTGAGGTGGCTACCCAGGGTATCTTAGGTCCACTGCGGCGATGTTAGTTCAAATTGAATAAAAATATTATAACTCTTACCCTTCAATGTAAGGTTGATTTAATTTAATTTAGGGAGGCTAAATTACTAAACTCTTGGATGTCATGAATGAACAATTACCTATGAAAAAAGGTACAGAATTAAATAATAAATATATTTTTATGGTGTTAAAAATATTTATAATTTATCATATTTAGATATTTAAAAAAAAAACGAATATTTTCCGAGAACCAAATCGATTCGATTATCGAGTCATAACACAGCGCCTTCAAGAGAGTGTTCTATAACCAGTACGGGGAATATCCTCTATATCCCATAATTTGTAACATACTGTAGCGAAACTGTGAACCTACTAAATGCTGGTATACAATACATCAGTGTCACGCAACGCAGGGTCAGCCATCCATGGCCGCAAACTTTCGAATACTACGCATGCAATGAAAGGTCAGTCATCTGCGACCGCATAATCTCTCTGAAATATTCCATTACTTTCCATTATATGCTAAAACACTACAATGGAAGCGTCTAGAACGCTTACAGACCCCACGTGATTTCCAGAACAAATCTCTAGTAGAAATTTATCTATAAATGACGTCCCACAACGCGGTAATTCATTTCATAACGATGATTGTGCGACATCTCAGCGTTAGAACGAGTGTGACCAATAATTCGTGATGGTGATATTACAATACGTGATACTACCATCAGTGCGAGCACAGTGATACCAGTGAAAGTTAATAATTAGACGCATGCGTATAAGTGCGAACATTGAACGGAGTTTACTGGGACGTGATCAAAGCAGTAGAAACAGCGTTAATTAGTGCGAATTAAGATACAAAAAAGTGTGTAAAGTATTATGGAGACATTCAGTGACTATAAAATTAAGAACGCTACTACAATTTAACTGTGCTTTAATTTTACTTCCTAAAGCCACGCCCTGTGACAAAACCAAAATTTGTAAAGATTTATCTAAGATACATTACTTCTTTTCTTAAAGTCTGCTTTTTAAAAATCCCTCTGCATTTCTCTTTCATTTCTCAATTTATTCTGCTTTTCCTCATATTCCTTTTCTTTACCATCATTCATGCCTTATTCTTTGAGGTATTTCTTGTTCCTTTTCTTTTTTCCTTATTATATCTCTTATTATCGTTCATTTTGTTGAATAATGTTCGCATATTATTATCAAACATTAAGTTACCAGGTTACCCACCATAAACCATAAGCAGACGCATTATGGTTTTATAAAAAAAAAATCGTTTAAAACCTAAGTTATGCTCATATAATTGATTTTTTTATTTGAAATATTGATCTAAAGATTCCATTTTCTTTCAATAATAATTCACCAAATATTGTTATTTCATAATTCGGTCCACTGCACTCGCCAAACATTTCGAAAGACCCTCGAAAAGCATTAACCTGAGTGTAATTCAATTTCCCTTGAAATGGGAAATGTATTTTAAAAACCGCAGCATTATCGAACCTCGTCTCGTTTACAAACCGAACCACCCCTGCAATGATTCGAATCCCTGTAACTGGTGTTGGTGTTACCGTATTGTATTGAGTGGCGATTATTTTAACCGGCCAATAAGCACGAACGTGTGTACTGTGCATTAAACCTACAATATGCACCAGTGATAAAAATATATACAAATCCAGACAAATGTAGAATTTGTTTGTTTTGAAAAAAATGGTAATTTACTTCATTATTGTATTATTTTATTTAACTTATTAATATAATATGTTTCATGATTTTAGTAACGTATCTTGACGCATTTTTATAGCCTAAAAAAATTTGATAAGAACAAAATTTTAAGTGATGTGGATGGTTTAATAATAAGTAACCACCTTTACACTATTTTTTTTTAATATTAATTAACTATTTTTAATTTTTGTTTTCTAGTAGATTTGAAATTATCCAGAGCTAGCTCATTCCTGCGGAACGAAAAGATTGTGTTAGAAGCTAATAATACACTTACTCGTTTATTATTTTTTTACTAATTTTATGAAGATATTTCTCAGTTAGTAAGAGTTTACTTACTATATAATTACAAAATAATAAAAGAGTATACTTACTAAATAAAGACTATAAAGATAACTGAAAAAAGTTGATATGTATTATGCGCGATTTAATAGAGGAATATTTAGGTAACGTGTAGGTAGAACTCATGATAAGCAGTCGATCAAGATATTTCGGATATAGCGCCAGTAGAGAAGAGTGCAGGCCATGCAGGCGCAATCGGGTCTTGCCTCTATAGCCCTATATATTAGCCCTTGGCGGCCGGTCCCGTAAGTTCCGTTATCGGCCGTACTGGTGAACGTCTCCGAGTCAGTGCATTAGCTTCCACTAAATGGTTTCACGTGTTCGCTTTAGAGAACCAAAAAGGATATCAATAGTTGACGGATATTAAGAAAAGACAACATAAAGAAAGGTATGCTGCTGGGTAGGGCAATATTTGAAGAACTAGGGTAAACCCTCAAAGCCTAAATATAACGATTTCTAAAAACTAAAGCATACAACAAGTGAGTTGTTCCAGTGCTTACATAAGGACCTGAGCTAAGACATAGACCCACCGATCAATGCACTGGCAGAGAAGACGAAGCACTGTAATCTTCTGTCCTGACACAATTCTTGTCTTATCTACATTTATGAGTCTTTTAAGACTTCAGCGGCCGTCCTCTATTTCTGGTGAAATAAACACTCGCAGTACGTAAATTGCTTACTGCTTAATTTACATTCATTTGAAACACGACTAATTGAACCTCACCTGATAAATAGTGCTTAGCGCTCTATTGCCAATGCGGTTATGGATTTTTGAATCTCATGAAAGATGAAGATTTTATATCTGCGACTTATTTGTTCATTCTTCACTAACCGTACATAAGTCTTCCAAATATTTGTTTGACTGTATGTACGCTGTACTTTTTAGTGTTAGTTCAAAAATTCCACTTGTAGACCCACGAAGAGCACTATTATTTTTAATCCAACATTCTATAAAATTTTTTCTCAACCATACGGTAATACAATACAAATAAAAAACCTCATTGAGTTCTCGGAATATAATAAAAAAATTCTTAAATCACATAAATAATATAAATATAAATAATCATAAGTCATTTTATATTCATATCAAACAGAAAACCTAATAAAAATATAGAATTTACGCAAACTACACTATGTCACCACAAAAGGTACCAGCATTCCACTCTGTACCCACCACGGAGGCTGTATGAAACCATTATAGTTAATTCCAGCATCTTTCCATATCTTTCTTAACCATTAAGTACCCAAATTGAGCCAGAAAATAAAAAAAAAATCATTCATTCATAAATCGTATAAATAATCAAAAGTCCTCTTAAACTGATATCAAAAAGCGAGCCTTATAAATAGATGGAAATATAGAAAAATGAAGTATGATTTTGTGAAGCCAATAAAAGGATATCCCACAATTGTATTAATTCCCTTCATTAACGTAGTAATTAATTTAATAATTTATGTACCCGTGTGGGTATAATTCCTTAGTGCTAATATTTGCACTTTTGAATGGAAGTGGTGTAGTGGTTAAACTTACTTTGGTACAAATACATTTTGGAAAGTTTATGTTTATTATATTATGGTTAGCAACAACCATGAAATGCCTTTTCCCGTACACAATGAACGAAAATTAGTAACTTGGGAATAATTATACAACCTTTTGAGATTAAATGTTCAAGTTTTTTGTTTATATTTATTTTTTATTTTTTAAAAAATGAGTATAAACGACACTTTATTATTCCACTAAATTAATTAAACTGTTAGAACGTTTTCGAGATTTCTTTCATTGTCAATAACACGTTTATAAGTAAATTAAAGATAATTCGAGACAGTATTTATAGGGATTGGGTAGGTGTAATGGTGGTGGGGGTCGGGGGCGAGGTTAGAATGGACTGGAGTGGGGAGGTTATGAGTGGTATCTGGATGCTAATTATATTTCTATTATTTATTTTATTATTATTAATTTCTAAGATCTCCAAGATTCTTCTTCCTTTACTGCACCCATATAACAATTTAGAATTACTATTATCAAACTTATGTCCCTCCATTCTGGCATGCTCTGCCATTTCCGAATTGAAACTAATGTTTTTTATGGCTCTTTTGTGCTCATCTAGTCGTTCTTTTATATTCCTCCCACTTTGTCCGATATCAATTGCATCACAATCTCCACAAATTAACTGATTTCCTCCGCTTGTATCTTTATCGGAGATTTTGGATTTATTGTTCAATAAATAACTTCTGATACTATTTTTTGTGTAGAACGCGGTTTCATAAATACAAATACCAGTTTAATAAATAAAAAGTGGAATAAAACAGTGTTGTTTATACTCATTTTTAAAACTTTTGAGATTTTTTTGCTACGTGGACATTTAAACGTAGGTATGTAGAACTTTCTGATTCAGCGGGTACTTCAATAAAATGTGTCACTAAAAATGTGCTTAAAAGTTTGAATTAAAATTTTGGAGAGTAATAATAAATTAAATATAAAAAATTAGGTGTTGATTTTCATTTCATCAGCAAATCTTAATTTTTTACTTACTCTGCCTCAATTTCAGAAAAATTACCTTGATTAATTTTAAATAAATCAATGTAATTTTTCAATACAAATCGACACTATAAGTTTTGTTTTGTAGAAGATTATATTACTAACTCAAGACTGGTTATTTATAAAAATAATATTTTGTTTATTTCTATGAACTACGGAATAAAGAATATGATTTGAAAAATAGTGAGGTATCTTTCTGTACCATAAATGTGTGGTAAAAAACTGCAGAAAAATCTGCATATTCATCACTTTCCTTTCTCAATAGAAGTATTTAACAGTCTACAAGGGAGCACTCTTTAGATCTGTCCCCTACTACAACCAACCCCGGTAAACCCCCAACCCCAGCGCCACCCGGCGGTTTCCGGTACCAGCGATGCGATATCCAAGCGGATGTTTGGACCAGTACAGTGCTGACAGTACGCGCCGGAATGTGCCTATAAATATATGCAATATACATATGAATTTTGTTTCTAATGTTAGTACAATATTACGGTGTTTCACAAAGAGGCAAATATAACGAAGCAGAAAAAACAAATTAAAATTGTAATTTTTTATTTTATAATTTATTAATTTTTTATATTATTTACATTTCGTTGGTTAAACAATGATTAACATATGTTTTATCCCATAAATATTTATAAAAATTGGTTTTCGAAGAATATGTTAACTAAATAAAATATAAAATAATTTATATTTTGATTATAATACACGACGCTAAATAATTTATGCAACCAAATAAATAATATTTATTCACCTCTAAATATCTGTAATTATATGATTACAAATATTTACAGATGAATACATAATAATTTGACATTTAATTTAAAAAGTGTACAAACATGTTTAAGAAATGGAATAAATTGTATAAATTTGTCATTATGTCAGAATATTGAGTGTATCATTGTCAAAATTCCGAGTGCTTACCTTCAACAAAAGTGTTTATAATAATTCAGTTATTTTAATTGCATTGAGCAATGTGATTATGACATGTTTATTAAACGTTTGCATTTTAGATAACATAGTTACATTGTATTGAACATTATTTTTAGAAATAAAAATATGTTTTACGTTTAAAAATATTAAGATTGAAATTACAGATGCGTTTATAAATATTTTTTTTATAGTACCTATAAAATGTTTTAACGATCTTCATCTCAAGGTATTTGGAGAGGAATATTGCTAGAATATGCAAACAATTTCAAATAAAAACTCGTTTTCAACACTTATATCTCAATATTATACTATTAAAAATATATTTAAATCAGAGAAACAATAAATCGTTAATATTTTTGTTTATTGCCGCGCATAAAATATATTTCATGTGTCGAAAAAAAATAGAAAAAATTATGTCGGATCGCTTCACTAATAATTTTTTGTTAATACATATATCAGAAAAAAAATCGTACTCGATTAGGTACTCCTTGAAGCATAAGTCTAATTTAAATACTTAATGAATAAATTAAGCAAATTTATTAAAATACGTACGTCTACGTCTGTCCTTTCATGAAAATTATTTAACCAAGTGTATCATTCAAATCATTTGATTTGAATGATACACTTGTCCACTCCAGCACAGAATTTGTTCATCTATTTGGAGCGACAAGTGCACTGGATCATCTTTTATGTCATTCTTGCATAAAATACTAAACCAGCTAGCTAGCTCGCTCGCCATTCTCGATTTATTTTTATAGACGATTAATTTCAGAGTCACATTCTTCTCCTTGTTTTTGTTAAGTTTTTAGGTCTCCCAGGTTTATTTAAAATATTCAAATATTTAATATGACATTAAATATATTTAAACCTACGTAAGTAAATTCATAAAAATATTTCATTAAATCTTCGATAACCATATTTGTACTTTTTTATGGACAGTCCAATATTTTCTTTTTTCAATCAAAACATATTTTTATTTTTCTGTGAGTTCATTTCGCTGCTGACAAGCAAAAATAATCTAAATAAATTAACAAACTGCGGTCTTGTAAAATGAGATACATGGAATAACCAGATATCAATTTATAATTATCAGATTGTTTTCCTAATTCGTACTGATACAAATTATGCGATTTCCGGTTCCAATTTGGAACGTACATATTTTTGTGAAAAATCAAATCTTAATATCACTGTCATCATTGCAAATATGTTATTTTAAATAAATTTTAATCAATTAAGGATAAATTATAGAAGTCTCACAGAGACAAAGATATTTATATGTGATGAAATTGATGGAAGTCTCTTATACGATGACTCAGGGCTTACAAACCGTATGAGCTGGCTTAAGAACATCCACACATTATCAGTTTTTTTAAAGTTCTTTAAATGTTTCGAATCAACAACATTTCATATATTGCACTGATCGCTGCTAGAGAAATCTGATGTTATTTTTTCTCATAAACAAGTAAGTATACATAGATTAGGCAACGTGTAATGATACTTCTTTATGTTATTTTTAAAAGTGTTTTTTAAAAGCAATTTTCCTAAAATATAACATTCCTTAGAATCTACTAGAATACGCATGAAAATCAATATAATATAATTTTCAGTAACTATGTTCTTAGAACATACTTTCGTATACAAATAATGTTAAAATTTTATTCAATTTGTTATTAATTAACTTTAATTATATTATATTAATATTAGTCACTAATTACTAGTTTATATTGTTTTTTTAGTTTTAGTTGTGTGTTTTATTATTACACATGACTAACTTTTCATCTCCTGAACCTATGTACATGTACAGGTATATGTATATATCTTTATAGGTTTTAATATATTTATGTAATATATATTATATCTTGTATATTTTCTTTTGAGATTTAATAAACAAATTTTAAAAAATAAAACGAACAAAAAAATTTCCTTTTTGAACATTCTTCTGGCGGAAGCTGTTATTTCCAGACACAATGGCGGATAGTTGAGTATAGTTTTACACTAAAGGCGGAACCTCGTATCATCAAGTTTTTAAAATCTCTCATTGGCAAGAATAAGGTACTGTTATAATTTTTGTTCCTCTAGGAGCAAAAATAAAACATTAAAGATTAATGAAAAGTATTGAAAACAAAAGGGTTTTAAGCATCATGGCTAAAGTAAACTCAAATCTAATTTTTTAAACTAAATATATATCTACCTGTTTTCTGTAATGGTGTACCACTTTTGACAGACCTAAAAAAACTTAATAACTGTAAATGCTTATTCTTAAGATTCCTGAACGAAAATTAAATTTCCATCAACAATCTGCCTGATCATCCCACTCCCACCCACGATATAACTACTATTATATTATAGTACATGCTGTCTGCTCCCAATTTTGCACAGTCACTCTAAAGAATCTTATCTACTTTATTTTCGTGCCTATGATATCAAATTATATTCAATTGGACTGCATCCAAATATTATTCAGTTGCACTCTAGGATCCTGGTAAAAATATAGTTACCTCGCTTACCCACTCGCTACGTATTTGAGTAGTTGAAAATCAAAACCTACCTAATGCCATGAACGATTTTTTTAGACAAATCAAATGAAAATGTTTCATATCTTGTTTACTCCTTGAATAGCTATATTAGAGTCTTCAACAAAATCTTTATCAAGGATCTTTTACAAGAATTAACTTATATTATATACTTAATTTATCTAGAGAATATACAGACACTCTCAAAAAAAATGTTGGTGGTTGGGTATATTTTAATGCTCAACGATCCATTTAGGGCCTGCATAAAAAAAAGGATCTCTGCGCACAAACTCCCATTTAAAAAAATGCAATTAAATCCTCTGTTAATCCTGGGTAGCGTCCACCAGTAAGAAATGAAATAAGAGAATAAGTTAAACAATTTTAATGAATTTAATTCTTATTTGCACATTTAATTTACTTTAGTAGAAAATATAATTCAACCTCCAATTTTATGTCATCCCCGGAGCAGTGTCACCGTATTCCAGTACACATATTTGTTCTGTGCGATTAACGCGCAACGCGTGCGGATGAATTGTAAATGAAGGTTGTGTTATGCCTGGTAAGGGAGCAACCCTTGTTTGCCAGGTTAACTGTTTCGCGATAAATAATAAAGGAAAACTTTTACATTTTGAATTTTTTATCAAACGTGGGTTTCGTAAGATTAAAAATTAAAAATTGGTAATGTAACGAAGATTATTCTGGAATGGTAGACCGAAAAAAGTTTTTCAGTTTGAAATTGATATCAAAAAATATTTAATAAATAGATAACTACTATTACTCCAAAGATTCACGGCATATTAATAGCCTTTTTGAGTTTGAGACCTTTTTTCTTTTTACGGATAAGGTCTTCGGCCGGCGGCCGCCATCTATTGACCACAAAACAAATCGCATATTACCTGAGATACACACCATTGAGTGTCGAAAAATTACTGGCTGCATGCTCTCCGTAGCTTCCGTTAACCACCGCGATGTATCGACAGCCAAGGGTAGGCTGGGATTTTGGTAGCCACATTCCGTAACCCTTCTGATGTGCATCCATTATCTAGCATGTAATCCCATATGTGTATTTTGATTGAGTCAATATTTTTCTACTCAAATCCCCTTGATCTTGAAAGACCGGGGTCGCATTTCACCCGGAACCTCATCTTAGCGCCTTGCGTAATCCCGCGCCCGGAATTGTATATGAGAATATAAGATGCTGAATGTATTCCTCATAGATCATGGGATCAATTAAAACTTTCTACGTCATAGGTATTTGAAAAATGAATAAATTTATTTAAGTAAATTAAGTGTTTTTTTAAATTAAGTCAATTAGAAATTTTGTAAATAATGAAGTGTTAATAGTATATTGAACATTATAAATAACCAGGTCCTTTTTACAAATAGTTATCTTATTTGTTTTCATGTAAATACTTAATTATTATTCATTTCTCATATACCGTAATTTTTTAATATATTTTTTTTATATTATGATAACAATATTTTTACATAAAAGTAGGTATATTCAAAGAACAAAGTTACTGGATTTTGTCTCCAGAGGGAAGATAAATTAATTAATTAAGATAATTATAATTTATAGAAATAAACATTATTTACATCACTTTTTTATTGAAAAAAATCAACATCAGCGGTCCCTTTGTCAGGATACAAATGTATAATAACAAAATTAAATTTAAAAATCGATGTATAGATAATCAAAATTTTAAAAAGATATATATGGAAAATGAATAATAATACCTAACTTAACATGAAATTAAATTTAAAAGATAACTATTTGTAAAATGGACCTGCTTATTTATATTATTCAATTTACTATTAACAGTTTTTCTTATTTCCAAAATTTATAATTTATCAAACTGTGATTCTGCATAATTTGTATGTAAAATTTGTAAACCATTATTAATATTAAAAGAATGATCCATAGCCAAAAATGGTTAGGAAATTCAGAATAAATTCAGAATAAAATAAAATCAGAATAATTTAAACACCATAATTGTTCTTTAACTCTAACATTAAAATTTCTACATGTTTTTCCTATATAAAAATAATCACAATCATTACAAATAAATTTATTAACACCACATTTTTTTTTAATTATCCTTGTCCTTATTAATTAATATGTATTTTTTTAAATTTATTATTAGTATAAAAAGTTGGTTGAATGACATTTGAGATATTTTAAATTACTGAATTAGAAATTTCATTATTTAAAAATATAATTTTCCTGCAATGTTTATCAGAATCAAATATTGAAGGCTAAACAAAAGATTAAAAAAAATTTTCTTATACTTTTCATTTAACATAACATCAATTAATTTTTTATCATAACCATTATTAAACGCCATCTGTTTAATATTATTAATTCAAAATTAAAATTATCTACAGATAATGGAATATTAATTAATCTACATAAAATTGAGTGAAAAGTTGACAATTTTTGAGAATATGTATGGTAACACGAATTGTGAATAACTATATCTGTATTATGTATCTTTACAAAATATGTTAAAATCAATTTTATAACTAACAATTGAAATATTCAAATCCAAGAAATTTATGCTAGAATTTTTTGTTTCTTTGGTAAATTGAAACCTTTTATGTATTTAAGAAATTAAGGAAATTTTTTAGTTGTCTTTCAGTACCAGTCCAGATACATTTAATGTCATCAACATATCTATTCCAAAAAATACTTATTTTAATAATAAAGCAGAACTATTAAAAATTCTTTTCTCTAAATTATTTGAAAATACATCAGCCACTAATATATGAGAATAGGTATGGAAATCTCTTATATGGCCCTTTTAGATGGCCCAGGGCTTACAACCTTTATGAGCTGGCTTAAGTGATCACTCTACAAAATGTAACGTTCACCAATTCCATCGTTAGAACATCCACACATTATCAAAATTTGAATGTTCTGTATATATATTATGTATTGATTGGTCTATGCTAGAGACATCTGTATTGTTTTCTCATAACTAGAAAGAATACATAGATATCGCAGCTGGTAATTAAAATATAGGGATATCGTTATCAGCCACTATGTATACTAACTAGTTAATGAGAAAAGCCAGATATCTCTAGCATAAACCAATTATAAAAATGGAAGGTTCCCAAAATTCAAACATATATAAAGAACTTTCAATATTTGATAATGTGTGGATATTCTAACGAAGGAATTGGTGAAAGTTACAATATTTAGAGTACTCAATAGGCCAGCTCATATAGGTTGTAAGCCTTGGGCCATCGTATTAGAGACTTCCGTACATATTTTCATATATGCCTCTTTGTGAGACTTTTGTATCTGTATCTGTAATTTATCTTAATTAATTCATGGATTATTACTGATTCTATATTCAAATTCTAGTATAAATTACCACACACATTATCAATCCATGAATGAGTTACCTTCTCCACTGATTTTATTTAAGGTAATTTTATTAACAATTTTCTCCAATCAATAATTGACATGGCAATTACTTTATGCTTGTGCATTTTTTTAAAATTAATTAATTATCGTTCTGTTCAGGTGAAAGTACGGGCGTGGAAGCCATCCAACTGTATTTAAATTAGTTGTAATTAACATCTGTTAATGAAAGGATATGCAACTCCATAATTGTAGTTACAAATAAAATATAGCTTAGCGTATGTCAGTGTTGCACAATGTTTAGTTTATTCTTTTATTTTTTTTTCATCATTTATATTTTTTTCTATTTTAGCGGCCTTGTAGGATTCATGACCGCAGTCACAATTTTAGCCCCATCCATACCATGACATCACCTTTATGGCTAAGTCTGCTTGGCACTCCACTTATATTTAAACGTACCTGCTCATATATCTTTGCCATGGTATTTCCCTTTGGTCTCTATACTGTTGGTTTGTGAATAAAAGCTTTGTTAATTTTACTGAAATTATAAATTCTTGCCACATGTCCTACCCAAAAATTACATTTTTAAAAAAACTTTTGTTCCATAGCGCGATACTAATCTACATCACAATATCACTGATATATAATCTCCACAGATGGTCATTTATACATTAGTTATACGAAGTATAACATTGTACAGAGATGAACGGAACATCTTTATTAGGTGAGGGGGACTGAGACACAGCAAAAGTATATCCCTCCTCGTGTAGGTATATTTATGATACATTTATAATGTAGTATTTATTCTTGCACGGTTAAGCCCGCTACTGAACAAAATATTTTTTATTATTAATATTTAAAGCATTATCTTTGTAGTTAGACATTAAAACAGTGATAGTTAAATTAGTATAAACCACTACCAGATTTAAGGTCTACCGGTTTCGAGATATACCTGTCTCTTCGTCAGGACCAACACTACACTACTATCTTCACAAAACTATACTCCACACCATGGTATTGTTAACCTATCACAAATATTGTTAATCTTGTCGAAGACAAGCCTAAGAGAAAACCTAAAATCTGGCACTAATACTGTTAATTTTTTTTTTTACATTATACATTTTTTTCATTTATTTTTCACTTTTTTTAAGACAATTTTCGGGAATATTGAGTTTAACATTTTCATAAATAAAAAGGATAGATTATTATTACGGGCGCTGGACATATTAATGTGTTAAATCGTATCGTAGAGGTGAACACTCCAAAACAAAGTTCATATAATTTACAACCTCAGAAGAAATAATCAGTTCGGCCTACACCTCCGCCGTTATAGGATGCTTTCCTGATGCTGAATAAGACTTCAGCGAAACGTCGAGATTTTATTCTCACTAAAATATACGGTTTGTATAAAATATCCGTTTTATTTACCATATAAATATTTTAATAAGTATTTAAAAATTTACAAGCTCGTTGTATTTTTTGGATATATTAAATGTATTGGAACATGCCGTGGAACATGAGCATGAACAGAACAATTTTATATATTTTGTTGGTCTGTGGTTTGTTCTCTTTTGGTCCCTTATTTAACAAACTGAATGCGCAACTATCATAAATATGACGCTGCTAGTCGACAACGATGTTGGTTTCCAACTTATAATGGCGGAATAATTTTGTTAATTTTTCTCGAAGGACCAAGCTGATTCGCATTGCAGCTGTGTAACTCGCCAAAATAAAGTATTTCTAAAAAACAAATATATTAATTAATCAATTAGAAAGACATGCAGAAAAATCAAATCAACGAAATTCGAACCCAGATTACATAGCTTTCCGGGCAGGTATGTTACCAATTACACCACATCAGCCTGGTACTTTTCCGTCAATATATCTGATGTGGTGTAATTGGTATCATACCTACCCAGAAAGTTAGGTTATCTGGGTTCGAAACCCGGTAGCAACCAAAATATTTTTTTGTCACTTTGATTTTTCTAATTGATTAATAAATTTGGATGTTAATTTCACAGAAATTCCTTCTGAAAAATTGCAACTTCACAATAAGCATGTGTTCTTGAATATTGATATAATATTCGTGTTGTATCAAATGTATACAAAAATTAAAAAAAAAAATGAAACGGTTAATTCTGGCGTCTCTTAGCGGCAGTTACACAAAGTACTTTGTGGCTACCGCAACAGAATAAAAAGATTGTTCTTAAAAATGGATAGTATATGTTTATCAATTAATAAATGAGACTTACAGATATGGTCGATATATTGACGGAAAAGGACTAGACTTGTAACGTAAGCTACCTGTACACCTAGGCTAAATACCTAACTATAAAGTTTAATAATATAAGTTTTACGAAAAGCCCAAAGCTTGAGACTTTAAGCTACCGAATTAAGCTTTATTACGACTTTTGTGACTTTTAAGCACACACTTTATGCTTTAAGCTTCTAGATGAAAACTTAAGTCAAACTTAGAACTTCGGAAGTATATTTACATGAAAGCTAATATTATTATTTTTTTTTGTTAAGAATTTATATTTTCAAAATTGGCCAGTCGTGATCTATCTAGTGGTTAGGAAAATTCTCCCTACGTTGTGTCCGTAGCTATCCAAAATTCTTTTGATATGTGGTGAGATTCGTATTCTTATTAACGCGACTAGACTAATATAGATCGAATTCTTACCTAACTATGGAAATAACAAACGCACGTAACTAATCCGTACTCGTCCTTCTAGAAACCGCTCTAGAATTCTACAGTTTCGCCTATATGAGAGATAGCCGATATCGTCCACGTCCGGAGTCGGCCTAAAAGCCAATTATATGCGGCGTAGCCGAGGAATAAACGCTAGTAGCAAAACTCCCTTACATTGTACCGCCATAACTATAATACCACCGGGGTTAAAATACTGAAATATAAAACAATACAATCGTTGCCAAGTTAACGGCATACGCTAAAGATTCCGCCCGCTTTGATTATCAACATCTCATAATAGCAGCTTAGAACAGTGTCAGCACAACCACATGCGGCACCCATTTATGACAGATTTACAAGATATAATAGCATACGTTATATTCAAAACACAAGTAAGAAACCTACCAATAGCGCGTCCCACGTTGTCCGATCTGCTCAATCTGTTCATAGTACATAGTAGGGGAAGACAAACATATTTATATTCACAACAACTAGGCGCAACAGAGGCTCAGGGCAAGCTTTGTCTGACATTATCACAGCCCGAGATTCTAAGGGAATGGAAGATACAATTTTGTAAGTGAAATTTAAGAAGTGTCTAACCACTTCTGTTCAAACGTGGATTCTAGATGCCCCCCCCCCCTGTAGGGGGGAGGGGGATGCGGCCCCAGAGCATCGCCGCATCCGGTGGTTAACTCCTGTTTAGACATAACCTCCCACACTAAGCTGCAGACCAAGATCAAGCCGAGACTCTATTGCTCCTGCTGGAATCCCCCGAAGTCCTCGCTTCCCGGCGACAAACATATCAGGAAGAAATCCCGCGTCTGATATTAAGGTTTGTATATTATCCCGCGGGGCAGTCAAATTGACTGGTGTATAATGATGAGGATCCCACGTTGCGGCTACATGAGCCGGATTATTATGATGTTTACTGCTGATTAAAGGGCTGAATGAACTAACTGGGTGACTGGAAAAGACTCTCCCTTGAGCGCGTCAGTCAGAGCCATGTTAGCATCGCCAAATATAGTTGATGTGATTGATCCCACGGTGTAGTCTTATTGACTAGAGATATTAAATGATGGTAAAACAGCATGATTATTACAGTTGATTGTGTAGTTCCTGATATGTTTCTCGCTGGCCGGGAAGGGAGAACCCCGAAGGTCTCTGTATACAGCAAGTTAGAAAAGGTGGTGAATGATGAGTATGATGGTGTTAGTAATGCCATCGCGCTCCTGAATGCGGTCCCGATCATAAAAGTTGATTGTTAAACTGCTAACAGATCTCGTTCATTAAAGCGGTCCCGAGCATAAGTATTGATTGTCGAACTGCTACCTGCATCTTATAATTTCTCGTTCATGAGGAACGTCCTATCTCGTCCTTGAGTACGGAGTTATTACATTCACATACATTCATAAATCAGAGCCCGAGCTCGTCGCACCAAGGGGCCCGAAAAGACGTGAGAGGTTCTTCCCCTTAGATGTTAGAGGGGTCACCGCATCAGGACCTTCAGACCATCCTGTAATTCTTGGCTTTAAAACCCAGTCACAACCGGGTAGATACAGTTAAGATGGCCCTACCTAGTCCCTGACCTAAGGTGTCTCTCCAATCTAATCAGACTCCATAGCCGAGAACGCGCGCTCCGACATTCGACCCTGTCTTACCACGCGAGTAGATCTTCCTTCGTCTTCATCATAATTGAAATTCAGCCTCTCCAGATCACGGGGCGTAAAAGACGCAACGGCCTCTCGCCCCCCGACCAGAGGAGACGAACTCCCCATTCGGTTCACGTTCATTATCCCATTTATAATCCCCGCGTGCCTAACCTTAAGAGTCTAGCGCCGTTGATAAGTTAGCATTATGTTACGTTGGAAGTTAATATTGCACAACCGGACGAAATGCCTATTTCCCGCGATCCTATTCAATTTGTAAAACGCAATAATATGTATTTATATATGTTAGTAAAACGTTTGAAATGCAGAATGCACGTATGATGACCTCGCTTCTATCCTAAAGATAATTAAGATATAATCCCGACGTTACGTCCCGACAAGTACCAACTTGTTACCGCGTCCGTTGCCGTCGAATTCTGAACCCACGTAATGAAATGAATAGTGACCATGTGACAATGACAAATTATATAGCACGAACATTCCATTTGATACACATAAGAAAATAAAGAATAAATAATATTAATGGTTCTTATCTTATTTCTGTAGTTGGTCTGCTTCTGAGATGGCATCCTGATCCGAAGTAATATAACGGGTCCTCTCCAAAATTGAGCAATTACCAGCGCCTGTATATATATTTCACTTCACTTCCCTTGTATATATAATTTAATATCAGCGCCTGTAAAACTGTATTAGATCCTAGAAACAAGAAAACTATTCCCTCTACGCCGAGCACATGCAGAACATAAACCCCCTCAATCTAGTTCATCCACGGTTAAGAAAAAAGGCGAAAGAATAGTAATAGTAAAAGGTCCCAACAGAAGTTGAAGTTCTCTGTAAACTGTCCATATCCTCTAGTAGCGCCTGTGTTTTCCAATAACAACTTTCCAGTCATGTATTTAACATAACGTCCTCCTTGTGTGTATGTGTGCTGCAATATCTGTCATCCAGTTAGTGATTCCCAAAATAGTGTTTTCCTTGTATATATATATATTTCAATATCAGCACCTGTAAAACTGTATTAGATCCTAGAAACAAGAAAACTATTCCCTCTACGCCGAGCACATACAGGACATAAACCCCTTCAAACTAGTTCATCTACGCCGTACAGTGATATCACATGCAGACATAAACAATATAATTACAAGTATGCTTGCGTCCCGCCGACTGGACGCCTGTGTTTTCCAATAACAACTTCCCAGTCATGTATTTAACATAACGTCCTCCTTGTGTGTATGTGTGCTTCAATATCTGCCATCCAGTTAATGGTTCCCAAAATAGTGTTTTCCTTGTATATATATTTCAATATCAGCACCTGTAAACCTGTATAGGATCCTAGAAACAAGAAGACTATTCCCTCTACGCCAAGCACATACAGAACATAAGCCCTTTCAAACTAGTTCATCTACGCCGTATAGTGATATCACAAGCAGACATAAACAATACAATTACAAGTATGCTTGCGTTCTCCCCCACCTTGGTGGAAATATTCGCATTCGTATTCACCGAATAGTAGGCCTGATATTCGTATTCATGAAGGTAGTATTCGTTGCATCAAGGTTATTATATTTACAAGTATGTTCAAGTTCCCCCACCTTGGTGGAAATATTCGCATTCGTATTCACCGAATAGTAGGCCTGATATTCGTATTCATGAAAGTAGTATTCGTTGCATCACTCTCAATAATAAAATCATATAGATAAATAATTACGGTAACTCATAAAAATATGATATTACTTATATTAAACGAACAAAGCAAAACAATCTGTCATATAAGTAAATAACGTGATCACGGAAGACCGAAGGTTAACTACCCCTGAACAAACCGCGAACTGCCCACAATAATGGAAAATGTTGTAGAAAACATTTCAAATATCTAATATTGAATGAATAAAACCATGCCATATGAATAACTATCGCGATTACGGAAGGCCGAAGGTTAACCACCCCTGAACACACCGCGAACTGCCCACAATAGTGAAAAATGTTCTAGAAAACATTTCAA
Organism: Agrypnia vestita; assembly: GCA_016648135.1. Lineage (NCBI taxonomy): Eukaryota > Metazoa > Arthropoda > Insecta > Trichoptera > Phryganeidae > Agrypnia > Agrypnia vestita. Next base: position 13,882 of record JADDOH010011521.1, on the reverse strand, counting down.
ATATCTAATATAGAATGAATAAAACAATGTCATATGAAAAACTATCACGGCTACGGAAGACCGAAGGTCAACTTGTCTGAGTTCGATAGACGGCGGTAGTATAACAATTTTTATTCATATGCCAGGCTGACCTGTAAATAATATCTTGCATTCGAAGCAGAAAACCCTTTCTAGAATTAATAAATGCGGCTCAATCTAAATAGATACAACATATACAATTCGAAATACGTCTTTATAAGAACTTGATAGGAACAAATCGTGTTTAAACGATTGCCTAATGATGCGCAATACAAACATGTAACGAGTTCAAATAAACCACACATTCATGTTTTAATAAAATAAATATAAAATCCAGATGCATTTTTAAAATATATTATTTGGAGGAAATTTCTCGTACGATTTGAATTTATATCACGCTTACAATCGTGATATCAAAACACATAAATACTCCGATCCCAATTATGTCCAAAACAATACAAATCATATAGAAATCCGTGCATTCAATCGCCAGCACAGACAACACAAAATTCCTTCGCATATTCGAAAGTTACACAAGTATTAGGAAAGAACGCCCGCAAAACTATGAATTATAAAATCTGATGAGCGCATAGTAATATAAGGTTCCAAATATAATACACGTAAAAGGCAATAGAAATAAATAATATTGGAAATGCTTATCTGTTCACTGTTCCAATTCTCCTTTGAATTATTATCAACCTCCGGCTTTTTCCTCGGTCCAGTTAAATTATCTTCCTTACTTCGGACTCTCCTCGACAAAGCCTCGGCCGACCTTCAAGCTGAAAACCCAAGTGCCGCTTTCTAATTTGTAACGCCTAAAAATAGTCCCTATCTCCCGCCATCTTTGATTCCAACTTGCGTGTAAAAGTCAAAGTCTAACTCTCAGAACCATTCTCATTGGTCAGATTCGGTGCTAACGGCGCATCTGTGATTGGTCCATCTCGTTAAACAAAATAACATAAAGCCTGCTTTACACGCCCGCGTGCAGAAATAATAAAGCTCGCCCGCACCTACTTATCCGGCAAATATTTAATTATAGAGTATTTAACGGGTTGTGAAGCTTCTCTTTATTATAAACTTTAGAAGATAGATATTTTCGTATAATTTTTCAGCAATGTCTATTTGAATAGGCCAATATCGTTACACACCTATTTTAAGAAATTGTGTCATTCAAAAAATACAAATCTATCCCATATAAACTTCGGAATTAAATGTTCTCGGGTTTTTTGGGATCCATCATCAGGGCTGATGTTTAGTTGAACATTAATTAGCGAAATTTTACTCAAAAAGGTCGTATACGCACGGCAGAACATCCCGAAAACACTAAAAATAAGATTTTTATTTGTTGTTATAGTGCATGGCAGAGAGAGCCTTAAATTCGTATTCGCAAATGCTGATATTATGCACAATTATTAGATTTTTTACCATATTGCGTGGGCTTGTTAGGGTTAAGTTGTGTTGAGTTTTCTCTGGCTCTTTGATTTTCGTCAGATTGCGGGGTCGTAAGTGTACCACATACGTAAAGTATTTTGTGCGATGTTTGATGGGTTTGGTAACAGAATATCGGAATTTTTTCCACAAACTGACACAATTTTCACGGCTTAATGATCAGCATTACTAATAAAAAATGACATTTACGTTATCATTATTTCAGCTTTGACGACTTCGACCTTCATCAGATGGCAGATAGATGGCGTTGATCTAAGTATCGAAAAATATTATCTGTAGGTTGTCATTCAGGTATTCTCAAAACAAATAATCAATATTATTCCTAAACATCGCTATGTTTCCAATTTTTTTTTAAATACGTGAGGGTGGAAGGATATTTTATAGAACTATGTGTACCGTAGTCAGAAATTTTCATGGTACAGTAGTACATAAAAATGTTATTTTTCTTAATATTCCAATAATACTCGGTGTGGATTTTACAGCTTTTATTGAGATAAATTTATACAATATAATATAGATACCATGGCTCGCGAATCGTTCAAATCAGTCTGCTTTCACGCCGACTCAGCCGGCTTTGCGTGCTCTTTCTCGCTCCCTCTCTGGTTCTCTCTCTCTTCATTCTCATGCATTCCACAGACACTACAATAATATTACAAAATAATGTTTATTTCAATACAATAAGTTAGGGCTCCCCAAATTTGTCAGTTTTGCAAAGATGAATTATTCAAAATGAATTCATGTTTTCTCAATTACCTATGTTATGGTTTGATATGCCGTCCACTATTACGTTTTTTTCCATTGTCACTTAAAAAAAAAACAAAACTTATCCTGCCTTTATCGAAAATCAACAATAAAATGGCGAAATCATGTTGTTTGTATACATAAATGGGTTTTAAAAATCTGTGAATCTCACTGTACGCCCCTGATAATTAGAGCAAATCTTTCTTAGAAAGAGAAAGCATTTCAGGCATATCTGACTCTCTGTCGCACTTGAGAGTGGTAATTCTCATCATTATGTATAATTATATATGCTAATTATGCTTATATATGCTAATTTCACATATTTTCCTATTATTTTCGGGCAAATAGTACGAATACAGCTCATTGAACATACTTTTACTACATCAATATTGGCAGCATTAACTAACTCTATACTTAGTTCATGCCACTGTCACATGCATTCATTTTAACTTTAGTCAGTTGATAAACGATTTTTTTGTGGTTTATGTCTAGACAGAATTTTAGAACCATTTTTATATCTGTAAAACTCCCTCAACAGTAGCAGAAAATATTACAGAGCACCTATATATATACATAAGATTTTTTGTTTCCCCAACTTTATAAAATGTTAATATCTTATCATAAAACTTTGGGCATCTCCAACCCTGTCGGCTGAATAAGACTCGAGAAAATCTTCAGCGGTTTGAGTGTGGGATTATTCTAGAAAATATTTCTCACTTACAGACTAACAAGGTTGTTTGTTTCGGGTATTCATTTTGCGACAGCTGCGTACTGCCATCTCTTGACTATTTCGAATTTGACAGTGGAGGAAAAAATAGTTAAAAAGTAATATTCCCACTACAGTGAATATAAAATTACACCAGCAAAAGTATTATTAACTATTTTAATTTATTTTATTGGATTTGAGTGAATTTGCTGGCAAACAGAAAATGTAATCATTTCGAGATTCTAGATCCATTGGTTCTAAAAATAAAAGAGCCAAAGAAGACGGGAAATTAGTGTAGCAACATACTCATACCTTGTAGATAAAGTTTGGCGATGATAAGTAAAAGCGAATATAGTCCATCCATGATGATGATAAAAAAAATGCCTGTCCGACTGTCGAAAAAATTCCTAAAATGAATATTTTTATTTTTTAATAAATTAAAAAGCGGATCTAGATAATATTGTCCCTAGAATCTAAAATAACTGCACATAATCGGTGATTTTACAACTTTTACACAAAATTGGAAATTACCAGAGGGGTCTGGGATGACCCACTGGATTATGGAAGCATCAAAAAAGCGACATGAACACGAATCTTTATAAATTCATTGCACAGATAAATGCGAACCCATGCGGCGGCGATTCGGTGTGTCCAGCGCACGTGTGTATCATCGACAGTAAATCAATAAAGTTCCTACCGACGTGTAAGAAGTGTTCCATCGTAACCAGAATAATAAAAACCAGTGAAACAGAAATTTTTCAAGACAGTTATTTGCTTTTACCTTGTGGCCATCACATACGCTCGCCATACGTCACGTGACACATTCTACTAACACAAAAATATTCTATTGATCGGGTCATAATTATTCCTTCTCACAAGCAGTTTTGTGATCCTCAATCTAAAGAATCTTTAAATATATTTCAAGATTTAAAACAAATTTTGATTGCCCAAAAACCGTCTGCTTAAAATATAAAAAATATTAAACCTTCCGTGTCTCCATAGTAACCCTTGATTACCAAGCCCATAATTATGCAAATATTATTATGTAAATATGCGCGAGATAAAATTTATATTTTTTATAGCTAATCCTAAAATCACAAATTACTTACGGGAGCATGAATTGGAATTAAATTAACAGATTTATATTTAAAAGTTACCACTTCGGGATTGTTTTCATCCGTTTCATGTACCTACGGTAAAGAGAATTACATACGCCGCTCTTACCGACGGAGCAAAAGCTTCTAATTTTATATACCTACATCTACCCATAATAGGATGGATTTGATCTCGTGGTTCGCGCTCCCGCTACGTTATACTTTAGCCTAAGAACGTTTATTCCTATTGGGAGTTAACTACATAATACAATATTAAGCTAAAAGTACAGATACACATGCTTATTTAGTGGCAGGCTAATGAGCATGCCACTAATAAGCATGCCCTAACAATTGTACACACTTGCTCATTACTAGCATGCTTATTAGTGGCTCATAAATAAGCATGCCCAAAGCTAACAATTAAACACACATGCTTATTAATGGCATGCTTTTGTCATAGAATAGAGACGCTCTTGTTCAAAATGGAAACATTGCAAACTGAAATAGAAAATTCAAATCAACCAATAAATCAAAACAGTTCCCGAGTTTCCGTCCGCACATTTTTGATTTTAGTTTTTATAATTTTTATTATAAGATTTGAATCATTCATGCCTTTTAATAAAGTTTCATAATCATTATTTCTCGCTACATTATTTTTACACAACGATGACCGAGTATTTCACAGACATTCGTGATTCCTGTAAGTCAAGAAAAGTAATGTTTTTTCATCTCCCCGACGCGCCATATTTGTTTCATCTGTCGCGGACTGAGAAGATCGCATTGATAATACTAACCGCGAAACCCGCGAATGACATAAGCATGCTCATAATAAGCAAGCCTCACGTGCCACTAATAAGCATGTGTATCAGTACCTTAAGATAAAAGCATTTAGATCATGGTAAATTGACAATATTGTCACGCATTCGACAAAATGAAACACTATAAACAATTTTAATTGAATCAATCAATGTATATTATAGACGATCTCTTTATTAAAAAAATTAGTATATTGTAGATTGTTTTGACACTGCCTAACATATGGTGTGACGTGTACGGACATATTAATCAATCCACTATCTCCAATCTCGCCAATTCTAGAACAAATCTGACTAAGGAATTTATCTATAAAAGGAATCACGCAACGAGGATCAGTCAATTCAGTTCGTGACGATAACAAGGCGACATCTCCGAGATAAAACCAATCCGACCAGAGATTCGTGACGGTGATATTACAAAACGCGATTCTACCAACAGAGTGAGCCCAGTCCGACCAGGAGTGATACCAGCAAAAGCAGAATAAAGGGATACCGGGGCGAGTAGTTTCTACGAACGAACATTGAACGGAATTTAGCAGAAGTGATCTAAGCGATAAAAGTAGCGTTAACCAGTGCAAATAAAGGAACAGTTCAATAGTAAGTATGTGAAATATTCTGGAGACATTCATTTATTATAAAACTAAGAACGTTACTATATTTAGCTCGTGTTCAGTGACTTTGGTAATAAATTAAACAAAATTATTTTCAGTGTTTTCATTTGCCTTCCAAAGCAAACCCATGATAATATCCAAAAATATCTAACTTATACTCCTATAATTTGCTAGTTAAATATTTGATAATTATTGCTTTGAAAAAAGTAAAAAGAAAATGTCTCAAATATCTTATATAGTTCTAAAATTAAACATACGTGACAAGGACGACGAGAAAATAAAGTATTAAACCTTTTACTCGAGCGATACACTTACACTTGGACGAAAATAAAATATAATTTCCCGGAGCGTCGCTAAAATAAAATTTCAAAAAATAATTCCACTTAAATTAGGCACCCTTCAAACGGCGAGGTCTTCTCGTTACTTGGAAAAATCGGAAAATTTTTAAAGGTCATTTTCGATTGATAAGATCTCACCCCTTCAGAACGAGAGAGAGGCAAATATAAATATGTATTGTGTCCTTCATAACCTTATTTCGAGGTTACCAATAACAACGCCAGGTAAGCCGTGACGTAGCTTCCCAGATACGTCACGCCTCTACGTCATAGCTCTGTGACGTAAAATGCGTAGAGTGCGACGTGGAGGCTAATATTTAAACTTTTTTTGCAGGCGGGTGCGTCGACAGCTTTCGTTCCAAATTTCTAACAATTTTTTCTGCACTATATTTCCACGATATTTCTTAATAATGTAACGAAATGGTTAGCAGACGGAAGGCGCACTGCCTGAATCCCTTGTAACATGTCACTTTGGAACAAAAATTTGGAAAGATCTAGAACGGCCTACAGTACTCTAGGATTCGCGTAGAATAGCCTAGAAGCGAGGGGAACTTTCTCTTAACTAGAAAGGAAAATAATCTTCAAGAGAATTCGAAAGACGAGCGTATCGCGTATATAAAACAGCACCGCACTGTCCAATTGAGTTTGTTTTGACATTTCTATCGTTGCGAAATAAGCCGCGGACAGCGATCGGTGTGGCCAGTCGTGGAATTTCGGAGCGATACATATTAAGTGAAATAATCGAGCGAAGTATCTAAGTGGCGAAATAAATAAATGCGACTACTACGTTCAAGAATTGGATGGAATGCTACATTAAGTGATAAAGTGTTTCCAGCGTTAAATTAAAAACGATTGATAAATGGCGAAGTAGTGTGAGTTTAGTATTAATTTAATTCGTATTAAGTCAAATACTGTTAAATGGTCCAGTTAGGTGCCCCAACAACCATCGAGCTTGCGTGCGAAGATGTGTGAATGTAGATGAGGAAGAGTTGTGTGTCAGCACAAAAGAGCGTAGCTCTCCTTATTCTCTACCTATCGCTACTGGAAAATTATTTGATTGTAAGTTACTTAGTTACTACAGGTCATGAGAGACATTCAATGTCCTCATAGCATAACTCAGATCAGATCAATCCTTCCTTTTCCAAATAATTCATAATCTTATTGATTCTCCTGAAATCACCAGCTAGCTAGCTATCTTTCCAAGTCCAAATCCGACCTAGCGGACAGAAGTACCTCTTTTCCCTTCCAAATTATCATACCAATAATAGGAAATCCTCTTCCATCCCATGCAAATGCTCAGATTATAAAAAACCTTTTGAATTCAATAGATATTTTCAATACTAAATATGAAGAGTATCGTCGTATGGTGAGGCAGATACTAGAAACTCATCCCCCTCCCTGACAATGTGAATTATATACATTACGAACCCTTTTATATTTATGATAAAGTTAAATTACGAACAATCACTTAAATGAAACTGTAAAATTGTTTGACCTGTCATTCATATCAAATTGTCTATAATTATGTCTATCTGTGACATCCTTTAATTGTGGGAGATATTTAACTATTTTTTCTGTATTTTGTCCTACCAAGCGATTGTGTCTCCCTGTTGGATGACCGAATAAAATGAAATATTAAAAAAACACACCTCAGAGGTTTGTAACAGTATTCATTTGTATATTTATTTATCTATTCCAGCGTGTGAGGAGATCAATGCAGTTCCGCACATTACATATAAGTATACATAAATTGAATTATAATACAAGCGATACATACGATATAAAAATACATGGTATATAGACAGAAATTATTAAAGCAAGTACAAATGATATATAAAAAGATACGTACAAGATATCATTCAATTAACGATGAGTGACACCTCGCTTTGCGTCTAGCAATTTTTCTTCCGCAATCTACTTTTATCATTGAAGTAGTTTGATCGAGATTTTTTCAAATCGGACGTCATTTAGGCGGATTGTGGTTTCTCTAGAATAAGATATTTTATAAGTATACGTTATGTATTAAGAAAAGATTACTTAATAATCCTTAGAAAAATGTACTACACTATTAAGAATTCAGTCGATTTAATTCGTCACCATATTTTATTACAGTTTATTGCAATATTTATTTAATGATTTTTCTATACTTTTTGTCCCATTTCATTTTTTAGTCTCTGGTAGTTTTTTAAATAATTTTGGAATTAAGTATGTAATGTATGGTCCGGTCTACGTAAAAATTATTCGTTATTTTATTTCTAGTGTTTCATTGTTATTTGTCGTGTCGTATATCTATGTTGTATTTGTGTTTTTAATCTTATCGTATTTATCGAGTAGTATATTGTGTTGTATTCGTATTTTAAATCCTACACGTCAGTTTGTAATGATATTGATTTTGTGTCGGTAAGATTTAACACATTTCAAATAATTATTCATAATTGTGGATGTTTTACTTTATCTAAATATACTTGAAACATTAGTCTGCAACTGTTAGCCATGGTTTTTAATTGAGTATACCACGCTATAGTAGAAAACAATATGTGTGGAATACAGTCCTTTGAATAAATAATTTACCCAATCAGATGACCAATGGTCACACTCCGCTTATTTTTTAGCAAAAGCTCCCATATCGGTCCTTCTCATTTTCTCCCAGGTTGGCATTCTTTTTTCTACAAGAATCCATGGAGTGTTGCGTAATGATAATAATGCAATGCGTCTTAGTTAAGGCGATCCAGTCCAGCAGATTGAGCAAATTTAACGATTTTTTCTCATATCTTCTCTTGCGTTTTTCTCACATTTTTGTACGGAAATATCTCATTTTAAAATTTATTCATCAGGTTACGTATATTTTAAATACGAATATCTTATTAAAATAACACAAACTAAATTATATAATTGATTAATAAATTACAAAACCTTCGGTGTTTTAAAAATGAAGAAAATTGCTTCACTTTGTGGGCTTTTTATGACTGAATGGCCTCGTGAGATGTATTTTTTATTCAACAATATTACAAAGTAAACAATTATCTTAAATTTATTACAATTATTGCAAAATCTGTTAGTTTGTTTACTTGCAATTTATGTTTTAAAAAATACTGTTTTTTATAAGTATTTTTTTTTTTGTGGGGGTTTTCAACTCTTTTTACATGATTGACAACTTTTTTACTTCAATAGTCCAAACAATACTATTTTTTTATTTATGGGTTCTAAAAAATGTAGACTGTATAAAGTTTGTGGGAAACTAACAAAAATTGTCTCATCTTAAGTTTTGCACTGAATCATACCACGCCGCGCCGTTCACTTCAATATCATTTCTTATCCCAAATCGGAACAGCAGGCAGTCACCAACTTTTCATCTCCTTCCTTGCAAGACTAACTTTAAACAAAACTGATTCATCTACATATCCACAAACTCGTTAAACTTAAATTACAACCAGATTGACATTTTTGATTCGACTATTCGGGACATAAAGCAAAAATTAATTTCACAACAGCATACAAATTAGTTCACTCAATTTATGTTCCCTATCCTTTTTTCTCTCATCTTTCGTTCCTCTATCCTAATCCTACGTTAATATATTTTGTAATCAAAAATTATCTCATATTGTCACACTTTGATTATCATTAACGATCAATCATCAGAGAAAAGTTTATAATTGCCATATTTTACTATTTTTAATCTTAATTACGTTTATTTTAAGATTTTCTGTTAACTTTTCCTTAAATAATAAATAATGTTAAATGGTGGAGCGTGGTACAAACGTGCATTTTTGTTTATATCAGCATTTTTTTGGGTTTATATTAGTATTTACTTTGATATTAAGGTTAATCTCCTTTATTAAAGCGTATAATAGAGATTTCTCAATGGCAGGCGTGCTCACACTAGGTATAGCTATGGATAAATTGAATACAACTAGGATTTTTCGAGTAGGGACAGGAAATATACGAGTATAGCGTGTACTAAACATTGGTACACAACGCAAACATATACAACTTTAGAAAGCAAACAAAGAATGCTAACGGACTTAAATTGAGTTTTTGAATCATATTCCACCATCAAATATAGTGTACAAAACGCTTATTAGACCAGTGCTCACGTACGCAGCTGAGACGTGGGTACTAACTAAGAGGAATGAGTGAGCACTGGACGTTTTTGAAAGTAAAATTTTGAGGCGTATCTTCGGACCGGTTCTAGCCAAACGTCACAAAATTTATAAAACTGGGAAGACTTCGGTAGCTGGGTCATGTGGAAAGAATGTTCGAGCATCAAGCACCAAAGTCCCTGCTGAACTCAAGGCCAATAGGGCGAAGGAGCTTAGGAAGGCCAAAATTAAGATGGAGTGACAACGTCCTCAAAGCTCTCTGCCTTAGAGCTTCGGAACTGGAGATAGCTGGTACTAAACCGAGATAAGTGGAGGAAAATTATTGAGGAGGCCAAGACCCATCAAGGGTTGTAGTGCCAAGAGTGATGATGATGATGATTACACCATCGAAATACCGAGGGGCAGTGATGCCAAATGTCCATACTTACATACATTCAGGAGTAAAAAAGTAACCCATAAAAACCAAGTTTTTATTATACTCCCTTTCTTTGTAAAATATAACAACAATTAAAGACGAATTAAAACATATAACATAACACTAAACTTACAGTAATTTAATATATTTCTAAAATGTCAGATGTTTTGAGCTTTGATAAGAGACTTCATGCTTTGAAGATTAAATGCTAAAAACATTTGTCAGTCAATTTAGATTTTCGAAATTCGTAGTGAAGTACTATTATGTATACCGACGGAGTAATTCAAATTTATAAAATATTCCGCGACGTTATCGGGCCGCCGTCGCAGTAGTAATCAAACTTTTGTAATGATTCCAATTTGAAAAAACCATTAAAATTTCTAAAAATACAAATTATACTATAATTACTAACTTTTTTTAACGAAAATTTGATAGATCTTCTTGATCGTCGCCGTGAGTCTACTTGCAAAGTTTCAGCTCGATTGGATCACGGGAAAAGGGTTAAAAATCGATTCAAATTTTTTCGACGACGCCACGAGTTAATATAAAGGGAGTAAAAAAACATGTCAGAAGCGTGATCAAGACTGTCATGACCAGCCTCTTCGATATGCCTATTGGTCCGGCCTGCAGGATTTTCTTCCAGGAAAGCTCCCGACGTCAGCCCTCAGACGAGTGGGCGTCTGGTTGCCGTGACGCGCCGGCGCTGGTTCGGGATAACACTCAACAGTTGGAGGTTCTATTTTTAAGGTTTTATGTTGTATTACGTACTACCAGATCTCGTGAAAGTGATTGACGGAAGGCGCTTCTTGGAAACTCTAGAAAAATAGTAAATAAAAATAAATCTCATTATTTTTTGGAAGCTTTCATGAACTCACTTTTTCAGATCTTCGAATAATTTAATATAGATTATAATAAATATATAAGACCAGGCTGAGTAGAATTCTAAACCGATTAACCGGTTTTTCAGTCATTAAAAAAAGAAAAGTTTTCTGACTCGGTTAACCGGTTTATATAATGAATATATATTATTTGTTCTCTAAAATTATGAATATCATACAAACTCGATAAGTACGTATATTCCTAAGTCAGTAATCAGTGATAAGATACCAGATTTTCCGAAAAAGAGTTTCTTTAGGTCACCTTTCTTTTATGAAAGCCTCGATCGATAATATTAAAATAATCAGTATTCTACGCCTGGTCAGACACCTTTTCTATTATGTTGAGGATAAGAAATAATGAATAAAAAAATACGTTCATAATTTTTTTGTGTCTTATAATGTTTTTTTTTTCAAATTATTCAAAAATTTTAATATATCGCACATAACATAGTTTTTTATTTTATATTTTTCTTCCTTACATTCCAAAAGTTTATCTTGATAATACATTATTAAAATCTAATCAATATTACAATTTTAAATCTTGCATATAATGCCCACTAAATGAAATCTGCTCTGGGGCAGGATAATTTCTCCATTTAATAATTTTCTTATTTTAGGTTAAATCACAATTATACAATTTAAGAAAATAAGTTAAAATAAAAATATAATATCGATACCTTAATTGGCAAGTTTGCTAACTCCGTATTTGGTTAGTTTACAGGGCGTACAAAAAACCGTACATTGTGTCTCTATTAAGTTTGTGATACGATTGTCCAATTCTAATCCATAAATGCCGCCAAAAGATGTTCTCTGAATACAATTGCCATAGAATATTACAAATCAATGTAATTTTATTGTCATTTTTTGGAGTTAGCAATTTTGATAAGGAAAAAAATGGAATGTCTGACAACTATAGATGGAGTTAGCAATTTTTATAACTGCATTGTACAAATAGCAATTAAACATAAAATACAAAAATAAAAGCAGATATTTTATTTTTTATACATGTTCTAGCAAAAAAATAATATCTATTACGTATTATTTTTTTTATAGTATAAGCTCAATACGTTTAATTTAGGGGCTAGAAGGACAGCTTGTAAGTCCATGGTGAAAACGTAAGGTTGAGTATCTCTGTCATTATTTTTTTCAGTTCTAGCCTCCTCTTTTCTTTGCTGATGCAATTCATATTCTGTCATAGTAATATGCTTTTCTTTAAAAGCGGCACATTTTGCAGAAGTATATCTTTCTTTGGTTGGAACAAGGAAATGTTAGATTTATCCAACTGTTTGTGGAATGTCCCAAATGAAAGTGGAGGCACATCTTTGTTTGAACACCATCCGGTTCAATAAAATTTATGTAATTCAGCCTTGGATCTCCACCCTGGTAACAAATATTTTTTAGTGGTCTTTTTCCGACATTCCATTTTAGGTAACAATTCTACAAATTCAAGAAGATTATCATTAATAGTCGTATTCTTGCTGTTAATCTTTTTTCAGTAGCTTATTTTCGGTTGATGAATTGATTTGTCTTTTCCAATTCAAAACGGTCATCCCATCCAAATCGAGAGTGTTTAAAAACATATTTTTACACACTCTGATATCTGTATTATGAATTCTTAAATAATTAAATATTGAACAAGATCTCCTTGATTTTACTGGTTCCTTGCTTCCTCGTGGTCTACTTATTGGTAAATTTTTAGTCAATCCGTCTACGTAAATCTTTTTTTCATTCCAGCTCATTTCCCAAAATTTGCTGAAAACTTTGCGTCCATTTTCTTCTAATATAGAAAAAGACTTTAAGGCAATTTTTTCTAAAGTTTTACAAATGGATCTGTTTTCTAGCAACTATTTACTTTTTGGAATTTTATGATCCCATGAGCCATCTTCTTGCTTCTTTTTACCTTGATAACTTTTACCTTGCTCTCTATTTTTCTTGTTTGTATTATCGTACCATGTAGAAGTGTCCACTTCGCATCTTTTTTTTCTATTTACGGATTTCTTTTCTGTTTCATCATAATCGGAGTTAGAGTGATCTGAATATAGGACTAATTCTGACTATTTCTGTAGTCATCAATCATAACAATTGGCAATTCTAAAATCATGTTTGGATTTTCTAATAAATGACTTAATATATCATCAAATTTATCCATTTCAGGACTTTTCTGGTTTTCTGTTGCTAACTTTAATTTTTCTCTGCTGTTCATCTATAATACAAATATAAAAAACTTTGATCATAACAAAATTTGCAATGAAAAACATTACATTGTAATTGACCGTTTCAATATTTAATCTGTCTACAATCTCCAAATAAGCAAACATTATATTTTTAAATATTGCATAAAGTAAAAATGCCAATTCCAGCTGAGTAGAAGAACCTGTATTTGTTTTTGGAGGAAAAAAATATTAACTCCATTTGATGAATAATATCAAATATTGGGCGAAATATGTTAAAAATGTACAATGTTATAAATAAAAAAAACATTGTTCGTACTTACATTTATTGATGGTCAAACTTTTTTCGAGAATTTTGGTGATAAAACCCACTTTTATGGCAATATATTTAGAGAACTCCTTATGCACATCCTAACTGTCACCAGATTTCATACAAAATGATGGAGTTATACATTTTGCCGCGTTGGTCAGAGTGACCTGGGAGTTATCAATTTTTCTTCGAGCAATTTTTAGGATTATTTTAGCGTTTTGGATAAACAAATTTTATCA
>JADDOH010011520.1:0-47102 GCA_016648135.1 Agrypnia vestita | reverse complement strand
TTTCGCGTCGAGACAGCAAAGTTGTTTTACATGTTTTTAGTGATGCTTCGGAAAAAGCATGCTGTGCCATTGCGTATTTTGCCGAGCAAGGAGAGGGCGGCTCGGACGTAGCCTTCATATCGGCAAAATGCAAGGTGGCGCCTTTGAAACCCTTGTCCATTCCACGTATGGAACTTCAAGCGGCACTTCTGGCCGCACGATTAGCGGCCACCATAAAAAGAGAACACCGATGTGAAATTGTCAAAACTCAGGATTGGACCGACTCTACAACGGTCCTGTGCTGGATACGAACCGATCCTCGATCATATTCAGCGTTCGTAGCGAACCGTCTGGGGGAGATTGACGAGCTGACCGAAGTCACGGACTGGAAATGGGTCCCTACGCGTCATAACCCGGCGGATATCGGCACCAGGGATGGCGATCCTCAAAACCTGTCAGCGGACGGTATGTGGTTTGGCGGTCCTGACTTCCTCCGAAGAGGAGAATCGGCTTGGCCACGAGAGGCCTGCCGACTACAACCATCAGAAAGCATGTTGGAAATGAAACCCGCGACCGTACTGGCGGTCCGGCATGCAAATACGGGGGGAGCGCTGCCTGACAGAACGCGCTTCTCGTCGTGGACCCGGCTGGTCCGCGCCACCGCTTGGGTGAGGCGTTTTGTGGCGAATTGTCGTCGCCACACAGGAGACCAGCCCGGTCGAGATATAACCTCGGCTGAAAGAATTGAAGCCGAGCGTGCCTGGGTCTTACACGCCCAGGCAGACGCCTTTGGGCCCGAAATCAGGACTCTCCAGAAAGGAGGACTCCTGGCCAAAAATAGCCGAATCCACCACTTGACGCCACTGCTAGATGATTTCGGAGTCATTCTGATGGGATCACGGCTGGCAGAAACCACGGTGACAGATGTACCACCAGGATTGAGGGCGCCCGTCATTTTGGACGGCGCCCACCCATACACAAGAATAATGGTAAAACATTATCACGAAAAAGGAAATCACCCGGGCACCGAACGAACCGTGTATGATTTACGTGAAAACTTTTTCATACTACGACTAAGACCGACAGTGCGACGTATCAAGTTTGAGTGCCAAGCGTGCCGAGTCCAGAGAAGCCAGCCGCGCCCTCCGTTGATGGGGCAAATCCCGGTCTGCCGGCTGGAGCATCACACGCCGGCCTTCCACCGATGTGGATTGGATTATTTTGGGCCGATGATGATAACCATCGGCCGACGAAAAGAAAAACGGTACGGCGCGTTGTTCACGTGCCTAACAACACGCGCCGTACACCTGGAGCTGGCTGAGTCACTGACAACTGACTCAGCCATACTCGCCATTAGAAGAATGGCAGCACGCCGCGGTCAACCTCGTTTCATCTACTCGGATAATGGAACAAATTTTAGAGGAGCCGAAAAAGAAATGGCCAGGGCATTGGCCGAATTGTCCGAAGATAAAAGAATGCAGGAGCATCTAGCGGGGAGCGGGGTGGAGTGGCACTTCAACCCCCCCCTCGCCCCGCACATGGGCGGCGCGTGGGAAAGTTTAGTACGCGCCGTAAAAAGGGCATTGGAAGCCACACTAAAAGAAAGAGCGCCACGAGAAGAAATGTTGAGAACGGTGCTGGCCGAAGCCGAGCACACCGTGAACAGCCGTCCACTGACCCATGTGTCAGTGGACCCGAAAGATGATGCCCCCCTCACCCCCAACCATCTTTTATTGGGGATGGCAGGCCACAACTCGCATTTGGCCATCTACGGCGCCCTTGACGAGAACGTGTGCCTGAAAAGGCAGTGGCGAGTGAGCCAACAGCTGGCCGACCTATTTTGGCGCAGATGGATGCGCGAGTATCTGCCCACGCTTGCCCGAAGGCATAAATGGCAGGAATCTGCTCCCGCCATCAAGGAAGGCGAAATAGCGGTGATCGTTGATCCCGCACTTCCCCGAAACACGTGGCCCAGAGGAATAATAATGGAGGCGAAGCCGGCACCGGACGGTCAAGTTCGGGTCGTTCGTGTACGGACCGCCGCCGGTGACTACACCCGGCCCGCCACCAGGATCGTGACATTGTCCAAGATTGCGACAGAGTAAAGTTATGACGAGATATCTTGTCCTCCCGGTAGCACAGGCAAGCTGCACGAGGGGAGTGTGTCGGACAAGAAAAAACCGGTGGCCCTTAATCGGGCCTTTTTTACCAATCTCCAAATGTTGGCACTGATGAACATTTTATTAAAGAAAAAAGTTATTTTTTTTGTATTTTGATTTTTTAGAATTAATTATTGCATTTTTTATCACATGAATTGTGAGCGCGAGCGCGCAGATGGGCAAGAATAAATAAAACTCTTTGGGTATGCCTAGCGCGCTCGACGCATTTTTTATTAAAAATAACCGAAGTTATTTATTGTAATTTTTGTATGTATGTTTTTTAAAGTTTATTTTTGACATCACTGGGAGGACGTTATCGGATTAATTTTGTTGTTAAAAATGTTTTTGTGTATGTTGTAAGCGATGTAAGAAGAAATCGCGGCGGCATGATTTGATTCTTGAAAAAGATTTTAATCTTCCCAAATCGTAATATTGGGCGACTGCAGTACGGTATCGCCACAGTCCGGGGGCATCGGTTTTACCCTCTAGCGACATCAGTACCGTGCCGAAGTCGCCATTTTATCGATACCGTGCCAAAGTCGCCATTTTTATCAAACACAATTCAGTACCCTCTTGCGACATCGGTACCGTGCCGAAGTCGCCATTTTTATACAAAAATTATAAAATGTAAAAATTAATATGATTTTGTTCGCAATCACTTGTATATGGCTTTACATAATTTTATGTAGAAAAAATATTGAATTTGTGTAGCCAGGCTCGCCAGAGAGACCAAATATACGAAATTATTGCACCCAGCTTGGCGAGTCTGGCCCCCTTTTTATCGATTATCTCCATGAAGGATGAACCTGAGAGACATTTGTTATTGAAACAAAAGAAAGATATAATATAAATGTGTAAAAATAGTATGTTATAACTATAGTAGAATGTTTAGTTACATGTTTATTAATATTTTGAATACGGGACCACTGCTCATAGAGCTGCGACTCGAATTATGAGTAGTGATCCCGCCGTCAGACAGAGGTCGGTGTCGTCGGTTTCCGAAATGCCGACCTCTGACTGGTCGTTGAAAATGCGCCTGGGCGTGCGGGCCCTGATTTTTTGATGAAATAAATTACGTGGCGCAGGAACCCAGAATTCAGTTCTGCTCCTGCGTTCACCTCCAGATCTACTTGCGACTTTCTCTTCTTCTCTACTCGACTCCTGCTTCAGCCTTTGGACCGCTCTAAGATTCTCAGCGAATTTTTATACGATCTCGCTTTCGTCTGAGAATCTGCGATATCGGTGCCATCAGGTTGACCTGACCGTAAGGCGGTGGAATCACCCCATTTTTTTGCGCGTTCCCGTCCGGAACAGGGTGGATCACCGATTACTCGACTGTCTGCTGTGTTCCGGGCGTCGTGACGTCACTGACGATGAGTCACAACTCGCTTCTAAATCTTGATGATGACGATGATACTTTGGAAACACCGGAGAGCAACGCTACGATCGACGATGTTTCTTTAGGGGTTTTTAATTCACAACAATTTACACACAAGAAAAATAAAAAGCAAAGTTTTTGTTTCAGAAGGAAACCTAGCGAAAAACGGGCAGAGTGACGTTATAAAAAACTATTTGTCGCACAGACACGGCAACAAATACTAACTGGCACTAAGGCACTGAGAGCACTGTGTTTTCGCTAGGTTTTAGCAGCCTTTTTATTTGGGTCCGGCCAAAATAACGGGAAAATAACTGCCAAAAAGGGATTAGTGAGAGAGGGGATTTTCATCTTTATTGTAGGCATCGGCGTTACGTGATGGACCACGGAAGGTGTGCGCTTGGCCTAGCGGAATGCCCGCTGGGCGCCGGCGATACCGTGCATCGGCGGCGCATATCTCGCGGCGCGCGGATATTTTTTAAGATAAATCCGCTCTCTCATATCTCCCGCTAATGAGTCATATGTCAAAATGTGCGTCTGACATGCCCGCATGTTGGTGTAATACGCAGACTACTGTCCGGGAATGTCAGCGCTTGTAAATCACGTGCATGTGACAAAAAAATGAAACTTGTTTATTTATAAAATTATTCGAATTATTAATATCGCATCAGGTAGCCCTTGCTTTTCTGATGAAAAGGATACCTCACACTTTGTGTTCCACACAAAATGGCGAACGGCAACGATTTAGTAGATTTGTAAATAGGGAAGTTGCACGATCCGACGCCTTGCCGCGGACACGCGAGTTTTGTGAGATTTTAATCAATAATTAATTAATAAAAAATTAAAAAATTAAAAAATTTAAAAAATTTGAAAAATTACAAAATTTATATTACTACACTTTTATCACATTTTACTAAGCAGAAAGGAGATTTTAAATAAAAACACAGGTTCAGACTATACAAAGGCGGTGCACTGAACCGGCAGAGTGACGGACATTACGACCGATAAAAGCACAAGAAAAGCGAAGAGTTCATACTGCCTGATCCATTTCACCTTCCTTTATTTATACCAAAAAACAAACATAACGGGATTTTAACGGTCAAAATGGGATTAGTCTTGGAGGGGAGATAAATCTTGAGATGGCGCAGTAGCGGAGAGTGATGGACCACTTGCATCCGCACGGAAAAGAGTCGCAGGCGCGTGGAATACCGTGCCGCTGTAGTGCTTAGACGGTGCGTTTGGCCCGTCTATCTAAGATTTCTCTCGATCGGAGAGACGTACATATGTACAAATTATATCAATTTGGGCGCTTGACACATCCGCATATGAATTTGATTATGACTAATGTGTCCGGATGTGTCAGCGACCGTAATTCGCCTCAAAAGGGCCGAATCTTGTCTCTCGATATATCTCCCTCAAAACCAATCCGATTGTTTATTTTTTAGTGAATCCTGACAGGAAATGACATGCCGAATCCAACAGTATACGACATGCCAGGTTTTGTGCATTTAAAAAAAAATTCATCTCGCGAATTTTTTCGCATTACGGCCCGGACGCCCTTCACGGGACGCCGGCGTGTGGTCCATAAACCCAGCTTCACCGTATTGGATGCCGCGTGAGGGGTGCGCACGCTGTTTCGGGCCCCCTTTCAGACGGCTACCTGCCAATCTATTGCGCAGTTAGTAAAAGAAATGTAAAAAAAAAATGTATTTTTTAATGTTATTTGTAATCCGCGAGATCGTCGTCATCTTCCAAAATTGAGATGCGCGTCTCGCGGGTTTTCTATATGCACAATCCCTGTTATCTCCCGTCAGCATTCAGAATTAATAAGACCGCCAAAACCCAGTCAGTTTATTTTCCAAAAAACACAGAGTAAAATATAAGAAATACTTAATTCTAACAAAGACATACATAAAATTATGGACATAAAGATAATAAATAATACAGAAAATCATACAGTTTCGTTGAGGCCTCAAACGATATAGGATTATACATGGTTACAGCACAAAATTATCAAGACATACAGCAGAGCAACGATTAGGTATACAATATTGAAATGACAGTAAAAAAGCAGAGATAAAATATGGAATGACATCTTACACAAATTCCAGACAGTGTACACATATATAGAATAATCAGGGCATTCAGTAATTTATAAAAATATTTTCCTATCAAAATGTTCACCTATATAATATTTGTTTCAATCTAAAAAATGTCAAAAAGGTCTCATATTGCGGCATAAATTATCGCATAGCGGGAGATCCTCCGCGTGCTCGCAGTCCAAAATAGTGATAGCTTGGGCCCGCCGCCGCCAGGGTCGCATAATCGCCTCGGCGCCCGGGTTTCGGCGAAGCCGCGGGTTTGCTACCTGTAGTATCTTCATTGACATTATTTTGTGTTCTCTGTCTGGAATTTCGCAGGCATAATTTTTAAGTATCGCGGGACCATATCCCATGCGAAACACTTTGGTTATTGAGCTCTCTGGCGATAGTGAATCTAAATTTAGCGCCGTACGAAAAAATGTACGGCGCGCTATCTTAAGTCACGAGCCGTGTGGGTCTCAGTTGTTACCTGCCTCATCTCTATTGGTCCAGGGATGAGGGGCAAATACACTTTAGTTGACCGCTCCGCAGGCGACTACCTAATTTTTACTTGCGATTTTATCTCAAGAAGAAAATTAAAAATATTTAATTAACTGCGCCCGCGGCTCGAGTGACTCATCGTGATATCTTAATCACTCTCCCTCGGCCGCGGTCGTCGCTCTAATGGATGACTCATTAACGGGACCCTCATTGACAGTTATATACATAATTATCAAAACACATATTTACAATTATTCTTATGCTATTTTGCCTTTACGGCCTGGACCCTATCCACGATTCAAGACATTTATTATTATTATTTTTTATATTATTACATATTTCAAATTACGCAAATATTTTATTTGTCGATTTTTGATCCTGTGCGAACCAGCTGGTCTATTCTGTGGAGGTTACCGGCAAAATAACGCATCTTTTAAAGCCTTAAAATGTCCATTTAAAATATTTGTCAATTATTATTCTTAAATATTTGTTATTAGATTTCGGTTTATGTCTAGTAGAGTCGTTATTGAATGCAATATCATTACTACAATTTTTGCAATGAATCGCTATTTTAATTAGATCTACAGGTAGGTATATCGTCCTGTAATATTAAAGGAACGATATTTTTTCTGAATTAAGTGGGAAAAGATTGTAATCAAACCATTATTTGATTGCATTTATATTGTGATTAGCTGCAATAGTAATATCATACGAGGGCGGGGTTTAAAGTTCACGCGGTAAAATGTGGACAGTATGTCGGGCGATATCAAGAATCGGGGCAAGTACTAAACTCAGACTGACAATAGATCAAGCAAGCAAGGGTGACTCACCAGGGGAGGGAGTGTGGCTGCGATCGGAGTCCTTATTGGAGTTGTTCGACCATTAGCGACCGAAGTTATTCATACTTGTACACTGCATTGGCTTACGACTATAACGAGTTCGTACGTGTCCTGTTCACTTTGGCCAAGCAAATGTACCCTGTGGTAAAAAAGCCCTAATAAGGACTAAAAAAAAACCCACAGTATGCTGGCGAGTTTCACTTTGTTTCACTGATTTCACTGAATTTAAAACACTCTAGTGTAGAAATGTAAATAAAAAAATTATAATTAAGATATTATATATATGTATTAATATGTATATATATATATATATGAGAGTGATTAGGACTAAAGTGGGTTTTATAGTAGGTGGGGAGAAGTGGAATAATATATAGAGTAAGATAAAATAGTAAGATAAAATAAATATACTGAAGCACTAATAAAGTCACTATAAAAGTCTTGAGAAGAGTTTGTGTCTGAGCACTTACACACTTTCACTACACTCGGACGCGCGGCACTTTCGCACAAAGGTGCGAGCAAGTCGGCGGAGTGGATCGGGTCGGTGGCAGATCGCGGTGGATAGTCACTTTTGGCGCGGGGCCGACCGCCTGCATTGGCCGCCACAGCAATGGCGGCGGTGGGGGCGGGGCAGGGGCGCGGCAGGCGGTGATCGGGGGTGTCACTTTCGCGGCGCGGCATGACCGCACAAGGGTGTGGTCTAGTCGGCGGAGCGTATCGGAGGGATGGTGGTGGCGATGGTTTGACTCTTCTGCCGCGGGGCCACTGGCTCGCGGGAGCGGCGGTAGGGCAGGCGGTGGTAGCTACACCAGCACTGCGGTCCGTCCTACTCCTGCCGTGGCGAAACAGACAGAAGACTGACTAGCGTGCTCGCTATGACGGCGAACGGGCGAATAATCAATGTCGAATGTCCAAATTCCTCCGATCAGTAAAAATTCATTCACCATACTTTTTGGTTATATCTAATTCATCTGACCCCTTCTAATTCATCTGGTAGATGAAAACCAGGTTAATGAGAGCCATATAAACGAGGAATTCGAAGATAAACGAATCCTGTTCATTCATTTACAAACATATAAAATCAAAGGGTAAATTAGTAGTAATAAATAAACTGATTAGATACTATATGGTTAATTTGCAAAACGTAATCGCATACACAATATCCACAAATGAAGACAGATTAATTATGCTACTTACCTTACAAACGCCAGATGACTAACGATAATTAACATTGAAGAATTCAATATTAATTATTGAGTCACGTCTTTTAAAGTAATAAATATTATTGCGTATCTTCGCTCAAATTTTCATAATATTGGGAGTTTTATAATAAATGTTTAATTTTTACTTACATCGCTTAAATATTACTGTATATAGCTAGAGGCTAAAAATGAAAATAGGTACCGTCGTGACCCCAAATTTCGCCTATAGTACCAAACTTCGCCTGTTTGGTTTAACTCACTATTTCTTTATAGGATATAATCAGGTCTATATGGTTTTAAAGAAAACTTTTTTTATTGTGGTCACATTTTTCCACAAATTTTACGCAAACTTCATGTGAATACGTCAAACGATTGATTTGAGATATGTTTGTGATATGTTTGAGATTGGCGCATAGATAACATAATAAGATTGGCGGGAGATTGGCACTCATTGTGTTGCCGCGCGGAAATTTGATTTTACGAAAAATTTGATCAAGGTAAGTTCCCGTATTTGAACTTAAAATATAGGGAAAATATCCAACTTTTAAAAATAGAAATAATTGGGTCTCTATCTGCAATAGTTTATATTTTATTTAACTAAATCGTGTATTAGGTCGAGTTACCGCCAAAGTGATCCAAACTTCGCCTATCTTTAGGGTTGTCACCCAAGTTAGTTTTTATAATTTAAATACTTGAAATTGATTTGATTAATTAATTTAGAAACTTCCCCGGGGAAACTTGGTTCAAGCGAAACTGGTAGATGATATAATAACAAATAATAAGTGGTTAACACAATACGAGTAAGGGCCGGTTGTTTCAAGTTGGATGAAAGTAAAAATTCGTTTAAAGCATAGATTTTGCATTCTCCACCAACCAAACGATCCGATTCCGTAAAAATCTATGTTTTAAACGAACTTTTATTCTAATCCAATTTGAAACAACCGGGCCTAAATGGACCTATTGGAGCAAGATACAATATTAACAAATCTGGATGGTTTGATTCAATTTTTTTTGAAGACTGGTTCCAAATATAGCACTGCCTTGGGCTAGTACTAAAGTTGAGCCAAAAGTTATAATTGGTGATAATTTGGCATCGCATATTAATCATTTCATTGTGGATTTATGCGAATTAAACAACATAAGATTTGTGTTTTTGCCGCCTAACTCGAGCCATTTAACACAGCCTTTGGATGTTTGTTATTTTGGACGGATGAAAAAGTTATGGCGCAATTTACTATTGAAATATAAACATCAAAATTCACGAGAAGCATCATTGAACATGGCCCGTTTTCCGGAATTGTTAAAACAATTATTGAATAATTTAGATGCACAGAAAAAACATAACATAATAAGTGCCTTTGCAAATACTGGTATACACCCCTTCAACTCAGAAAGAGTTCTAAGAAAACTACCAAATCCAACTAATGAATATTCTATATAAAAAAATACTTTTATATTATTTAAAAGAAAACAGGTCGCCGAATCCGGTCAAAAAAGTTAGAAACAAAAGACTTAACGTACAACCAGGAATGTCTGTCACAACTGACGATTTTACTCACAATGATAATTAGAAATTCAAATCACAGCAGTATTCATCTATCATAATATATGTACCAGAAACACATAAAAACTCAAAACCCTGGTCAAGTCCAGAACGTCACAATAATTTCCGACGTAATCATAAAGAAGGCACACATAGAAAAACAAATATAGTACAAAACAAATATAGTAAAAAATCTGTACAAAAGAATTATAGTTTATCAGTATCTGAAGAGTCCATTAGTAGATATACGTTATTAGACGAATCTGGTGATAACTTTATTTTTTCGAATGATGATGAATATGTGTCTGCTTCAATGGACAAATCTTCCGAAGAAACTACAAGTCATGAGTCAAAACCTAATGTAAGTTCCAACGAAATTAGCCAGGTTTTAGAAAAGTACAAAAATGAAAACCTTACAATCAATTCCTTACTACTTACTTACCATCACGCCGTTTCCCCGCGGAGGTAGGCAGAGAGGATAGAGCGCCATACTCTTCTGTCCTGACATACAACTTTCGCTTCGTCTACATTCATACATCTTCGCATGCAAGCTCGACGGTTGTTCAGGCTTCTAACAGGACCATCTTCCAGTATCTGGTTAATCTGGTCATGCCACGTCTTCCGTGGTCGCCCTCTCTTTCTGGCGCCGACAACACTTGCATCATATATCTTTCTTACCATTCTTTCCTCATTCATTCGCTCAACATGCCCAAACCACCTGAGCGACCCTATTTTTATTCTCTGTATTATGCTACGATCAGCTTTACATTCATTCCTAATATCTTCATTCTTTACTCTATCATACATGGATTTACCACACATACGTCTAAGGGACCTCATCTCCACTGCATTCAATCTACTTTCGTTCCTCTTCTGCCAGCTCCAGGCTTCACTTCCATACATAAGTGTCGGTACCAGAACTCCATTATGTACCGCCAGTTTTGCCTCGGTAGACATATTTCTATTAGAAATTATTGCATTCAAAGCACCGTTCACCCTATTCCCGGCAGTCACTCTCCTCTCTATATCTTTCTCAACATTCCCTCTTCTATCGAACATACTTCCCAAGTACACAAACTCATCTACTTGTTCCAAACATTCATTGCCTACTAGTATTTTACACGTTGTCTTACTTTCCTCAATTCCTTCGTGTTAGTAAAATTTTGTGTAAACAAATGCAAACGTTTTTATATAGGACAATTCTTGAAAAAATAAGTGATGCATGTTATCTATATTATAATTACTCCAACCAATGTCGTACGTTTCTGCATTTGGATGATGATTTCTATTTGTATACAATAATTTTGCCGCGTTGTTTATCGGATCCTGTGGCGCAATGAATAACACGTCTGACTGAGGATCATAAGATGCCAGGTTCGAATCCTGGCAAGATCGAATTTTTTTTACGGTCGAGAATATTTTTTTTGTTGAAATTTTAATTACATTTTTGGTTTTGAACATTCAAATTTGTTTATGTAAAAATTAAACAAAGATTAATTTTTTATAATGTTGTATAAAAGTAATCAACACTGCGAGAAGAGAAGAGAGTAGGTACCTACCTCTCTAACTATGGTTTATTCCGCTCTGACTTATTAATCGGTTAGAAATTTTGAATAAATACTTTGTCTTAATTATATCTAAACTACCCGTAATTAAAAGTGGAAATTTACCAGATACAATTGACCGCGAAGCGGCTGACGTAGGCATAGGTAAACAATTGTGTTTGCTGCACAGCAAACACATATGGCCGCGAAGCGGCCACAATAGCAAAAATGGAAGTTTGCCAGATACAATTGGCCGCGAAGCGGTTGACATAGGCATAGGTAAACAATTGAAGATATCTTAGAAATTTAACCTTATGGAAATGTTTTTATGGTTCAAATTAGTTAACACGATTATTTAAAAGATATTTGTATTTTTTATATTAATCTATTTATGCACTAGGCGAAGTTTGGTTATAATCCCCAAAATTCGCCTAGTGACATTAATTGATAATAAAATGATGTTTTAGATTAAAAATTAATACTAATCGTGTTATTGCCGTAGAATTACTAACGTCTGATATCATATTAAGAATTTACACATCTGCACTGCTCCAATTTCGAGTTATGAAAAAAAACCTCCAAAATCCAGGCGAAGTTCGGGGTCACGACGGTACCCAATCATTTGATGAGTTTAATCGACTGTCTTTTGAATTATAAGATGATTCAGAATATCTTAAGTGTTCGCGATTAAAATTTTAAAAATACTAATCATTGAATATCAAAGCCCAGAGTCCAGAAGTGTGACAGTTCGAGAGACAGAACGCTATCGCCACATAATAGAGAATATGCTATCGCTCAAAGGATAAAAATTAGAAATACTATCGCTTTGTAGTGATTTTGGACTATACTAGTGTGGAATGAGACACAAAACGCAAAAGAAATTTTGAAAAACAAAGTCCATGCGCCATTAGAATCTTATTATAATATAATGAAGAATTGGTGCAGCTGAAACTTTCAACACTTCAGCATAACTATTTTAATAATATCCGGTATACCGGTATATAATGTGGATATGCACAGAAGAAATTAATAACGCAGTAAGAACATTTTTCACGCAATAACTTAAATTGTTATTCTAAGGCCCGGTTGCGCCATCAAAAGTAAGAGTTAAGAAAAAAGCATAGATTTTTGAGTTCTCCACCAATCAAAACACCCGTTTTCGTAAAAATCTATGCTTTTTGCTTAACTCTTAACTCTTACTTCTGATGGCGCAACCGGTATATAAGGCCCGGTTGTTTCAAGTTGTTCAAGGTTTAAAATAAAAGTTCGTTAAAGCATAAACTTTTACGAAACGAATGTCAATCTGTCAAATTTAATTTTGACAGTTCGGAAACGAATATAATTTTCCTAGCAAGATATCAGTTAAAATACTGTATTAATTTCTATTGGTGAAAATCTACTTGGATGTGATAAGAATGATCTTGAATATAATTTCTCTAAAATCAAGTGAAAATATAGACTCACACGAAATTCAGATTCACTGTAACATATGCTAAACTCGAAAAGTAATCAGCTGATTAACTTGAAATTTTGACGCACTGTTGCATTTGAAAACGCGCGTGTTTATATCTATAAAACTTAATATCTGTCTGTTTGTTCTCTATACAAAACTACACTGTCCGATGTGAACCAAATTTTGCATACTTATTCATTAGGACCCGGGTAACATAACACTTTGGAATGATATACACCTGTGTGGGTTCTGATTGTCCACCCCTCAGAGGGCAGATCTCCGGCTAGCTTGCCGCTCTGTGGTGTTATCAAATCTACAAATTACTTGGAGATGGTCACTGAAGAAAGGTAGCAAGAATTGGAATAAAAATAATTTAATTTACACATATTTTCATATAATTGATAATAATTTATATCGTACAAATTCTATAAATGCTTTATCAATATCTATCGTCTAATCTTATTATCTACCTTAATCCTAGAAACCTCGTCGCGTTATGGGAGCCGGGGTACTTCCGGCCAGGAAATCAGCGGGCCGGGCTCCCTCGGCGCCGCGCTGCTGTCATCTCGCGTCTGTGTTTGGAGGCCTGGATCGCCCCCAAAGTCATCTCTCGTCCTTGTTGGCGATGGATCTTCGCGGTCCTGTTAGCGCCAGAGCCGACATCCATTGCCTGGCGGTTGATTGATTCCGGTCCAACCGGATCTCGACCTCTCTATCTAGTACACTTCACCGTTTCGGCTTCGCGATTGTTGAACCCGGTATGTCACTCTCTCCTTCACTTCATTTCGTTCGTCAACTAGCTGTCCGATAGCTGACGGCAGCTATCTATTTCACTTCTGCACTGATCACTCTGTGATTACTCTGATGACTAATCACTACTCACTCTGTGATGACTGTTCACTACTGTGATAACTGTTAACTCATCTGTTCTGCACAACATCTGGCCTTTTATCTTCGGCCGTCAGGGCGGATCTCTGCCGGTTCCCTTGGCCCGACCTCCCTTCTTGGGGTTGGTCAATCGCCGTCACCTTGGCGTCCAGAAGGTTAGCTATTGGTTGGCGTCAACCCCTTACTTGGCTCCGCCTCCTAGCTTGGGACATTCTGTAAAGGACCCGAACTAGCCACATTGTTCACTTTGCTTGTTCCACACTATTTCGACGATTTTACTTATTATGTCGCTTTAACACGGAATTATTTGATGCAAAATTATTTATATATAAAATTGACATGATAATCACCTTACAAATGCTTTATCGTTTACAAATATAGGAATGAAGAATATTTTAAAACCATTACTTATAATCTAATAATATCAATATAACTTAACTACTTAATTTATAATTAGAACTATCATATTAACATATATTTACGAACATTTAAAATCATTTACAATCAGTCAAAAAAAACGCGTATTTTCGTTTTCCTGTTTCGCGACATTCTACTTATTTATTTACAACGCCGTCGGCATCGAGTTATTAACATTAAAAAAAAATCATTTACAAAAAGTTATTATTATTATCATTATCTTATACCAATAATTATTTATATATACATATATATATATGTAGTTTCCAACATATAGCAGATTTGTAATTTTATCTTGGTACTTGCTTGCATTATAAATATTATTAGAACATTTATGTAGGACATATTGCTAATTATCTTCGATCTATTTCTACCGTTATATATATCTGTCTATAAACCTCTGCATCCCCTCGCGGAAAAACGCTTTGTTTATTCCGCACGTGTACGTGCAGATATTCCATTGTCGCAAAACATACAAAGATCTCGGGAATAATTGTATAGAACCTCCGGATTCGGACATCGCAAACGTTTTACAACCCTCCCAAATATTTTCGTCTATTTCTCGGTAAATTCCTTGCTTCCCAAATAAAATACTGCCATTGTTCGGCCTCGGATCCTTTGAGGGCGGCCGCCGCATCGAGCGGACCGTCATAAAATTTACCCTGCAAACTCCTAATCCTTGGCGCTAAGTGCAGTATTCCCAAACCGAAGAGACCTTAGAGTATATACACGCTAGAAGAAACATTATTTTTCATTACTTTTATTAGCTTGCGTGGACGTCGACTTAATTTGCATTAATTGTTATTTCAGAGGAAAAAAGGTTATTCGTCACCACACGGCTGTGCGCACGTGCAGTAGGTATAAGCCTGGGGCGAAAGCCCCGCCAAATGGCCCGCCGGTCATAAAGCTATTTTTGAAATGCGGATTCGCGTCATTTTATGTGAATAAATCCCTCCGGTAGTAATAACCATGTCAACTTCTTCCCTCCCCCTGATAAATCTGTACCGTTCGACCGATCTGATTCAAATTTTGCATACTTATGCTTTAGGACCTGGCGGGTAAAATAGGTTACATGTCCTGCCTTCCTGATAAATTTTCTGTGCAAATCTACACTGTTTGACCGATTTGATCCAAATTTTGCATACTTGTTCTTTAAGAACTGACGGGTAATAGATGATATTTCCCCCTTTGGCCCTTACACCACCTGATATATTTTCTATACAAATCTTCACCGATCTGAGCGACATTTTATATACTTATACTTTAGGACCTAGCGAAAACGTAAGGCATTTCATCTATCCCAGCCTATATTAAATGGAAACACCGTTTAAGAGGCTTTGCAAAACAATGAAATCTTTGTTTCCTCCCACAAACTTATTTTTAACGGGAAGGAACAGCTAGTTTTTTATAATAAAAATATCAGTGTTCGAAAATGCCCCTTTTGAATTAGAATGGCCATTTATCTTGTGGCTAGATCGGCGTCTCGCAAATTGCGCATCGGACGAGACAACACACAACGCTTGTCAACTGTCATTTGAAAAAGGTGTTCATTCGTTTTGTTTTCATTATTGTGGTCGTTATTCTTTGATAAATCCTTATATAGTAATGGCTGACACTCAAAGCATCGATCAAGTAAATATTTTATTTTAAATTGATTTCATTTTACACTTATTAATATCCTGTGTTTTAAATATAAAAAATAAATAAATAAAAATTGGCAATGTACGGCGTGTTTTCGGTTTAATTTTTTTATATTTCTAGGAAAAGCAAGTAAAAAAATTAAAACGAAAATTAGAAGGATGGCGAGAGGCGATTTTGCCACTCTATTCAGTTTTGATGTGGGAGAAGAAGTGGTACCCGGCCGTCATATTCAGTTCGATAAGTGCTATTTTTATTTTATTCTGGCTGTTTGATCCGCCGATATTTACAATTCTCGCGTCGGCTGGCATCATAATGACTCTCATGGACTATTTTGTGCCGGTCCTGATCTCGCACTTTTACACTCCCGATTCTTGGAACAAAAATAAAGAGAAGCTGTTTGAAGAAATCTGCAAAAGCATGGTCCTTTATTATAACTGGTTTTACTACACAACTGAATCATTTTATAGAATGAGAGAAGCCAGTCCTCGCATGGTAAGCATTTCACTATTATTAGTTCAGTGTTAATTTTAAATTAATATTTATATTGGTAGGAGAAGCCTCCTTGTTTTTGTTGGCCAATTTTTGGGTTTTAACTGAAGCTGGACACCAAAATTGCTTTGCTTTTTATTCAAAATAGTAAGACTGTTGATGTGACCTTTTTCCATCCTAATACTTCATTAAAAAATTTCAATGGTCGGAGGAGTCATCGTGTCTGAGTAGGTACAAAATATAATATCCACTGGCATATATGAGTAATTCTCACTTTTTATAAAAAAATAGACGGTAAAATTAAACTTCTTTCTGATAAACGTTATGATGAATCTTATTAGTTTTGGTATTTCTCTTCATAGGAAAAATATTCACCAAGCTTGCAATCCTCGAGGTATTATAGGGTATTATGAGGTGAATTATAGGGGTTTGAAAAAAAAAGTCCTCCATGGTACTGACCCTCATATCTGTGGATGTGACATTTCCTACATTAATGTAATCAATGGGGTAGACACACTTCAAGGAGATGACACTTTTTGGAAATAACGTGTACCTTTGCGTTATAAATTCAACTTTATTTATTTTAACGCACTTTACTTTCATAATAAACAAAAAATTAAAAATCAATTTACATTGGAATTGTCTAGAACGCACTACAAGCCTCTCATAATCTCTAGAATGAATATCTCAAAGGAATTTATCTATAAAAGGTGTTATGCAATTCAGGGTCAATGAATCCATTCGTGATAATAACAAGTGCGACATCTCAGCGTTAGAACCAGTGTAATATGACAGTGATATTACAACACGCGATACCAGCGGCAGTAAATACTGGCTTAATCGGCTACAACATTAATAAAATCAGTCCAACTAATTTGTAATAATCATACGTATTATAAGCATTTATAAGTAACTAGCTGTTCGTACCCGGAGTTGCACAGGTTAAGGATTAATTTGAAAATAAATTTGTGGGGGGAAACAAAGGTTTGATTCGATCGCTCTCGATTTGCATCGAAAATATATCAGGGGGAGAAGAAAAGGTAAAAGGGGATGGAGGAAATGTCATCTTTGTTACCCGCCGGGTCCTAAAGAATAAGTTTACAAATTTTGAGTCCGATCGGTCAAACGGTTAGATTTGCATTGAAAATATATCAGGAGGAGGGGAGGGGTAAAGAAGGAGAGGGGAAATGTAGCCTATGTTACCCGCTGAGTCCTAAAGAATATATTTCCAAATTTTGAGTCCGATCGGTCAAACGGTACAGATTTGCACCGAAAATATATCAGCGGAGGGGGAGGGTTAAAAGAATATGGGGGAAATATCGCCTATGTTACCCGCCGGATCCTAAAACGTAAGTATGCAAGGTTTGAATTGAATCGGATAAGCGGTATAGATTTGTATAGAGAACAGACAGACAGACATTGAGTTTTATAAGTATAGATCTGTAGAATATTTATGTGTTTTTTAACTTAAACATTATTAAACAATAATTCTCCGCGCCGACCAGGTGTACGCTCCATTTAAACAGCCATCATATGTATCATCACGTGAAAAAGGGCACGTGCCTTCAGGTTCTATCCAAAAAAACGTAATGTGATATTCGGTAGTTTCTTTTTTGTAAATTTCACTTTTGGTGCTTTGCCATCAAATTCAATTATTTAACCAGCAAAATGCTTTTCCATTTACGTTAACAAAAATCTTGCAACTACCCACATTTCTTCTTTTAAAACAATGGATTGTAAGTTGTAAGTTTGGTCCGCTTCAGACATCGGAACATGGTTTGCATTTGTTTTCTTGTGTCAGCTTTGATTATCACATTGTGTAGAGCTCGGACTATTCTGTACTAACAATACAGGTGTCCATCTGGATGACCGTATAGAGGAATCATTGGCGCAGCCTGACTATGGACGTGATATATTTTTTACAGGAAAATTAACAAACACTGTTGGTGATCCTTACGACTGCATGTTGCCTCGCTATCAGTTATCTCAAGAGTTTTCTCTGTTAACTGATTCCATATACTTTTGTTATGCTTTTCTTTCAATCGACTCCTGGATATGCGTTCTCTCCGCTCTTTGCATTGGTTCTGGTATCATGTCATGAGCAAACTTTACTTTTAGATTTTTTTCTGGGTATTGTGCTCTATCAAACAGGGTCAGGCCACGTTTTTGTTGAGGTATCAAAGGTATACGAAGGGACGGATGATTTGGCACACAATAAAAAATAATTATGCAGTTAATGTTCATAATGTATATAGGTATTCTAAATTTACAATATTTTTTTTTTTATGTTTATAGCGTTAATTTTGTGGTTGGACATAATTATTAATTAATTAAATAACTTTGTACTGACCACTTGGTGTAACTCTTCGTCTACCAGAAACCGGTAGACGTAGAGTTACCCCAAGTGGTCAATTCAAAGTTATTTAATTAATAATTAAAATATATTACTTATATTTTTTTAACACAAATCACGATCCAGGTATGTAAGTACTACAGCTTGTAAAAATGATAGTCACACTGTTTTTTTTTTAAATGAGAATTACCCATATCAAGAGGTGAAAATTATTTTATTTTGCCAAAGAAAGTAAAGTTTTGTTGATGTGATTGATTTACTGAAAGCGGCATTTGTTTTTAAATATCATTAACTAATTTTAAATTCTTTTTGTATTTCGAAATTTAAAATTCTAGTTTATCTCGTATAGAATTATCTGCGAACTTTGCTGGACGCTATATTTACAAGTATTTCTGAAAAATTCAGAAGATTATATTTTTCAAAACAGTATTGGATTACAGCTCAACAACATTTTGTAATTTGATCGTGGTGGTTCGTGATAGTCATATTACATTGTCAATGTCAGTTGACCTTCACATTGATTGAACATACTATTAAAATCAAGTAGGTATTGCACAAGCAGTTCTCAAATAAGCGACCACTTACTACTCTTCAGGTTTGTCTAGTAAATCTTTGTTACTTTTTTGGTGTAGGTCTCTATCTTGCCTTTATGTTTATTATTATTACCTAAATACAAGTTTTCAATACAAACATATCAGCAAATAGATTTTATTATTTGCTTCTAAAAATAATAAAAAATTTTTTTTTTATATTTTACTCAATTTTGTTTAGCTATAAGTCATCAGGTTTGTCTGTATAAATGACCAACACCTTATTAATGGAAAGAGTGTATTTTGTAAGGCAAGCTACATTTTCCAGGTGATTGGTTTCTTTAGTGTGCGCTGCCCATGCCCCTTTTGTGCTTTTGCCTTCTAAAGTTATTGACCAAATACACACATTACTTTAAAATAAAATGTGTGTACGGATATACGTGGAATTATACATATTTAAATTTAAAATTCTTTGCTTTTGGAATAACTTTAAAACTACAAATCTATCACAACAAACAAAATATGCTTTATCGTACCCAAAATGTTAAAAATTAAAATATGTTTTTATTTTTATTTATTAAATCCCAAAAGAAAATATACAAAATATAATATACATTACAAATTTTTATTATTTACAATTTTCTAATGTGCATTTCTTTTTAATGTAAATACTGCAGACACTCTTAATTATAGAGTTGACGTAACCTTTTTCTTACTTGAATTAAATATATGTATTATCAACTAGTGATGCAACAAATACGAATATCGTATTCGCCGAATAGTAGATATTTACCGAATATTCATATTCGCCGAATATCATCACGAATATTAAAAACAAACTATTTATAACTGAACGCAACGCAAATTACGGTTTGGCTGTGCACCGAATATCCGAGCGCACTTACACACTCTATTATTGGGGATTGAATGAATGGATTTGTTGAGTTCTCAAATTGTCAATTGTTACTTGTTTCACAGCATAATATGAGTCCTTTCATCTAGTTTCATCGGGTTATTAATAAGGTTAGGTGCTCATTTCATGTAGTTTTTGTTTTGTAATGCGTATTGTTCGTTTCATTTTATTTTCATTATGTGTAAAAGTATTATGCAGAGCATTGGTTTGTATGTTCCTGATAATTACCTTAGACATCGTCAGCATAGATTGTTTCACATTCCAATATACAGGACCAACCTGCCGATGGTTATGCCTGTTGGAAAAGCTACAGCTATGCTGAACAAAATCGCTTTGGATATTGATATATTCCATGTGTCTGAGGGGGTTTTCCGAAGCAGGATTCTCCTACACCTCTGACCAGATTGTGCAGGTCACTTTTAATTAGTTAATAATAAATTGTTATTTTAATATACAATATGTATATGGGTATGTATATGTGTATGTATATGTATATGTGTATGTATGTATATATATGTGTATAAATTCATAATATGTATGCATTAAACATAAAGTTTGTAATGTACATATTATGTAATAAATAAAAATTGAATTGAATTGAATTGAATTATCTCTTATAAAATAATTTCAAATTAAATCTAATTACATAACCTCTCGTTAGCGTGAAAAAAGGGATATTAGAAAACATTTCGATAAGAAATCTGGTAAGTTAAATTTAAATATAACTTTATTTGTTTGTTATTGTTATAAAGAATAAAGATATCAATTTGTGTACATTTACAAGACTTGTTAGTGAACTCGTCCCAAAACAAAGTCGGCCCATTGAGACGAGTTTATTTTGTTTTGTTCAGGGACTCGCTCTAAAATATCTAAAACAACCCAATATCTCACCTTCTGCTGATCCATTGCTTGTCTGGCATGAAGATATATATTTCCCCAAGCTGAAAAAACTGGCCCAGAAGTATTTTTCATTAAAGCCATATCTACTGTGGCCTCAAAAAGATTACTTTCGACCGCTGGGAATGTACAAACGGATAAAAAAATCACCTAACACCTGAGAAATTACAAATGTTGTGCTTTTTGAATAAAATTTTGCCAGTGATAAATTTTAATTATGAAATCTCTTAGTAAAAAAAGAACAGCTGTGTGTAACTTATTATCTTGTTAAATTATTCGTATTCACCGAATAGTAGGTTTGATATTCATATTCGTGAAAGTAGTATTCGTTGCATCACTATTATCAACGTCTCGGTACGTATCTCATTAATTAAAATAAAGTCACGTCACAATAGGCAAGTAAAGAACTTCATTGTGAATTCAGTAAAATCCTAAAATATTACTTAAAAAATAATACTAGCCTATCACTTACATACCCAAAGTACAATGCTAAGCAATTGTTTTCTAACAAATGTAATTTTTAATTTATTTTTAATTAAATATTAATTAATTATAAATTTTCCCCTTCCCAGCAGACTGTACACATTATATACCCATCCGCGCGCGAGCAGTGTTTACAAGTAACCATGGGAGAACTAATTATTCATTCAATTTATAATTTTATTTTTCAGTATTATGCCATTTTGATAGCATCACTCAGTAGTTTTGCGTGGATCGGATCATCTACAAATAACTTGCTTCTGACCTACATGACAACATTATACATCTGTTTCCTGCCCGGTCTGCTGAACAACAACAGGGTGGGGACACATCTTATCCAGTTGGCCAACACCATCGGCAATGTTCTGCAACCTCAACAAAAAATTGAATAAGCCTTCCTCTTTGTGTTCAATTGTAATACTCGTAAGATTTTCCCGTCTTGTAGGATTTTTGAAATCTGTCGCTTGTTGCTTGGATGTTGTTTAATTGTACGGTGATTTGTGTTGATAGTGTGATGAGGGGCTGAAAACACGAGGCCAAGTGGCCAAACATTCAAATTGTTTTCAAATCCACAGACATTGTTTTGCACAGAAAAAAGTAATAAGTGCTTCATATTGTGACACGCCTGCCACAAATAGTGGCCGAGATGATCGGAGGTTCAATCCTGCCAGCGTACATTGAGGTGGTCCTAATCATATGCTATTATTGCTTCAACTTATTGTGAAAACAGGTAAAAAATTTAAAAATTAATATTTTATGTGTACTAATATTTTAAATTTTGTATTTCCGAATGTACATAACATAATAATTTCAAAATAATATTGTTACATGCGTGCTGTCAGCCTCTCTTATGTGAAGTGCATTTAAAGTGTATAATTAACAACATATGGTAATAATTGTTTGTTGTTTCTCAAACCGCGATATTCGGCCGTATTCTGAAAATAACAAGATTGTTATTTGGGATTGTTACCCCAACACCCCAACACAAGTAGAGAAATGTCAAGACGTCTGTCAAATGTCAATATTTCTATCACTGTGACCCAAATATTGGGTTTAATTTAATATTTGAACTCTTGAAATTAGCAGATGTGTGTGAAACAAACTGATTTCCTCCAACTTTAGTACCAACAATAGATTATTAGTACTTATTTTATATAGTACTAGCTGTTCGTACCCGGCGTTGCACGGGTTAAGGGTTAAGTTGAAAATAAATTTGTGAGGGAAAACAAATATTCAATTGTTAAAGCCTCTAATTAGCTTCGCTACAATATCCAATGAATGTGTCTAGAACATAAGGAGAAGTTGATAAAGGTCGGTCGAACTGGCCGGACAGCCTGACCCTTCTTTACTTCACCTACAGATCGCGCCACATAACTTGACATCTGCAAGTCGGAATGGAGGGAACTTCGAGCAGTTCAACTAGGTATTATGAGGAATTTTAAAAATTGCTTGCTGGACATGTGACCTGATCTGTATGTTGTAGAGATGGTTAGTATAAATATCGACCGTTCAATTCAACTAATGAACAAGATTAGCACACATGTATAGGTAGTCAAAAAATATTGATTCCACTCATTCTATCTCTAGTATGTAGTTAATACTTAGCCAACTTGAAAAGTTTCCAAACGTTAGTAGTGACTCTTCGACAGGAATCATGGGAAAAAATGTAATCAGTAGGTATGCAAACATACTAGTGTATACAAACATAACATATTAGTTACATTATGTGATGTTATTATAGACGTATCAGTATAAATTGACATGTGAGGGAGGGCGTCCCCGTCGCGTAACAGAAGTTGCCAGGTTGTAAATTTATTACATAATACATAATGTACAGATTGTCCGGTGACCGGTGTCGGAGCCTTTAATAGAAATTTTGTCGGGCAACACTAAAGAAACAAACCAGTAATGGCGGCCGCTCTATCTGTCATTCTGTCAAACGGTAATATCGGTCCATTATTTGCTTTTTCAGCTTCGCAAAACTTTAATACTTCATAGGCAATTGTTCTTGCACCATCCCGGACTGTTTTGGATGTTTTGGACA
Source organism: Agrypnia vestita (assembly GCA_016648135.1). Taxonomy (NCBI): domain Eukaryota; kingdom Metazoa; phylum Arthropoda; class Insecta; order Trichoptera; family Phryganeidae; genus Agrypnia; species Agrypnia vestita. Next base: position 23,777 of record JADDOH010011520.1, on the reverse strand, counting down.
TAATAATTCAGTGTATATTTAAAATCAAGATGTCACAGCTCTCGCTCAAATACGAGAATGAACTGAATGACAGGGCAAGGGGTTACCGCCGGGTGCAGGCAGGGCGGGTTTTAGTTCCAAAGTCGCCGCACGCCAATTTACGTTGAGCAAGCAATAGTTACATATGTGTGATTATGGAGTTCTACAAACTTACCTCTGAAACAATAAATTACTTACCTTCCGTTGTATTTTCCGAATAGTCTGGGCAATCATCACATTTTATACATTCATTACAATTAGAACTTTTCATTTTCAACTCTGAATCAGAATAGCTTACTAGTTTTGGATGTAATTCTTCGAAGAATGATATCTTCTTGCCGCCATTATCGTCAGTTTATCAAAAAGGTGTATATATTACTCTACTATGCATCCATGCACCACAAAAGAATCTAACCACTAGGTCAAGGACATCGGAACAAGTAACATGGAAGCGGCGTTAAAGACCATACAGAAAAAATGGAGTGATGTTAAGAAGAATCGGTAAAAGTAAAGTTATCTCTATCTAACATATCGCTTTGTCTCGTTACACTCACAACGGTCAAAAAAACAATAATTGATAGATTTACTTGTCACATAATACAACACACTTTCAAGATCTGTGTGTTTAATTATCTCTAGATGTCATTTTGTACTCATTGGTAAGAGAGTTATTTAAAAAATCACAATTACAGTGTATGCGGTAAAAATAGACCTAACGACTTACTCATTTATTCACCGTATGAATTAAATAATTCAGATACGAATTTTGACATAAAAAAAAATTGGTGTAAATCGACTTATCAACCTATTCACGCCTCGTACGGATATTATGTAGACATTAAAACACAGTATGCAATTTTTGCTTCTTGTCTTGGGTTTAATGACAATTATTTATGTACATATCACACTAATTAGACCATGTAGATGGACAACTACTTTCCAAAGGTCTCATCTAAAATTGCAAAAGTCATAAATGTAAATTAATTACGTAATTACACGGCATAAATAAATATGTCTCATCTATTTTGAGTGTTGGGGCAGTCATCACCGAATATGGTGATGACTGACTTTAAACCTATTTTTGAAGCAATCACCAAAAATATTATTTTCAGAGTACAGCCGATTGTGTCAATGTTGGACCTCTTTTCTTAAATTATTTTATGATTCTCATCATATTGCTAAATATTTAATTTTTTTTTTTTTTTCTTATTATTTTTTCTTTTGATTAATAATTCTTAAGTCAAATAAAACTCTTGTCTCCCAATATTATAAATGCTGTAATGAAGAATGTAAAAGAAATGAGGAATGATTTAATTTATTATGCCTCAGTAATAGTTGCCATAACTGATTAAATATTATTTATGCAGAGGCCACCCACATATCGGAGAGTAAAATGTAATATAAATGTATACCCATATGCTATCCTTAACTCACAAACCGCTAATAATTAAATCTGTGACTTCTCTTCCAATCTTTATTCTTTTAAAATGTCCGTCTTGTGTCAGTCAATGGACCCAAAACCAATTCAAATAATCTTCTAAATGTATATATTGTGCCCTGTATCTCTATTTTAAAAGTGCAGATACTATTTTAATAGATTTTTAGAAATGATTTCATATGAATTTCTAATATAAGTTTTGTCTGAATTAACTAGTCGTAAAATTATGTTGCTATTATTTTAATTTAAAATTAAACATATTTATAAACCAATTCTCTTTCATTTCTACTCCTCAACCAGAATGCTCCCTTTAAAAATTGTGGCATCTGGATGCAAAACCGCCACGTTTGCATATATATGAATTGTTCAGTAATCAAAAAAAACATTTTAAATATTTCCCTCACACATTTTCCTGTTTTTTATTATTTTACTTGATACATAATATTAAGGATGTGTTAACCCTTTATAGGTCATAAGCCAAAACGGATAGTTTTGAGACCGGCAACATTAAGGTCTATATTTATTAAATTTTACAAGTTATAAACACCTTTATGGGTTCAAATCATTCTCAAATAACACACCGAGATTTTGAATCTAACCAACCCCTATGAAGTTCGCAATTATTGAATATATTACGAAAAATGCCCCTCGGTCAGTTATCTGACCAGCGTCCGTTTAGCGACACGATGGCTATCAATTTTTCGAGAACAGTTGTTTTTGAGCTCTTGTTTTTCAAAAATTGTGAGTTTCTACTGAAAGCAAAGTAAGTACATTTATACAATACATAATAATACACTTTTTTTTTTATTTGTACGGTAAACTATATATGTAATAGTAAAATAACATTAAATTTTCGAGTGTGCTGTCTAGAATCTAACCACAAATTCTATAATTTGGACCCTTTTTGATTATCATATTACAGACAGTAAAAATAATTTCTTAACCACAATACTTACAGTTAAATTTAATAATATAGTATACTTTCACTATAAATTGTTATATTTTATGTATAATTTCCCGCTATCGAGTTATTTGATGATATGTGTCATCCTTTGATAAAATGATTTCGGTAAAAATTGCTGATAATACTGATTATTTTTGTTTTCATTGAAACTATAATATTTTTTGAAATGTATATCTCAAAATGAAATTAAATAGTCATAGAATGTTATATGCGTAAGTAAAAGTCTGTATTGCATTATAAAATTAAATTTTTAGTTTTTAAAATTATGTTTTAGAATGGACAATGAGAAAGGTAGAGATTATAGCGTAAAAGACTTTGAAGAAATGGATGAAGACGTTATTTGAAGGAATTATGGAGGACCAAGCTGAGGATTTAGATTTATAAGAGGGGATCTGATGCTGAAGATAAGATTCTTTATGGTCTTGTAAGTTTTCGGAATTCAGCTCGTAGGAGCGCTGCTGAGAATAATCTCGATTCTGATCCTGTCGATGCAGTAGCGGACCCTACTTACATTGATGGTATTATGGAAGCTGATTGTTCTTCAGATGATAACCTAGACATTTATCTATCACCATAAGTTACTCCATCTCCTACTACAACAACTATAAGTGGCGTAAGCAACGGCATCACGCGTCTCCCGATTATTTATGGGAGGAGTTGATCACTTTGATCAACTAACATCGTCTTATAACACAACGTGGAAATCAAAGTGGTGATGGATTAAATTTTGGTATTACGTTATTGAATCTGCCATCTTTAATTCATATATTTAATATAGGGAAACATTGAAGCAATTGGATAAAAAAAAACCTATTACGTATCTTCACTTTCGAAACAAGTTAGCTGATCAGCTGATTGGATCTTTTACATCACGAAAAAGGTTTTGTCGACCTCAAACTACATTGCCTGATGATATCAATTCAAATCATCCTGAAAAATATACACTTCGTAGATGTGGTTCTTGCAGCACTACACTGAAAGTGGTATGAAGCTCAGTAGCATGCAACAATTGCAAAATAGCGCTTTGAAAACCGTGTTTTAGGCCATACCATTGTCTGGCCAGCGGAATAAAGTATTATTATAATTATTAATAAACTATTCTTCTAACAGAAATAAATAAAAGTATTTTTATTACTAAAAAACCTCCTTTTATTACAAAAAAAAATTCGGAGATCACTTATTTTTTTTTACCTAAATGGACACTGGTCAGAAAACTGACCGCTGGAAAATCGAAAATTACAAAAAAGCTATACGTTTTCCAAAAAATATAATAAATATTCTGTTCATCAAAATGAATAAAGAATACATTAAGAAAAATTCTAGGCTCGTATCTTTAAAAAAAGAAGTTGTCCTATAAAGGGTTAAAATCTGCATACCAATTTTAAAGATTTTTTTGTTTCCGCAATATAAAGATATATTTATTGAATTGTGGCGGTTATGCTCCTCACTGATGGAAAGAGTCGATTTTGCAACCGAATGTACGAAAGAAACGCACACGCGGATGAACATGCCTTGACTTGCCGACTTAACTCTTTGCAAACAATACTGCGATTGAAAATTAAACAATGAAATATATTATTTTATAAATATTTTTTTGTGATTAACAATTATATAGATGCAAAAATATTTTAAGAATTAAACTTTACTGCATATTTTGATTAAGGAATATGAATTAAATATATTTAAGAAAATATGTAAATACTAATTAACCAACAACAATGGAAACAAAAATATATTTAGAATTTACAATAATTCCGTATAACTTCTCGAGACCGATATTACGACACCAAATTTAACAATATAATATATTTTTAAAAAGGCAATTTTTTCATCAGCGATTAACAAAATTTTATAAAAATATTTTTATGATTAAAAAATAATCTCTAAAAACAAAAATTAAATAGGTAATAGACTAGATAATTTAGAGGCATTAGAGATAAGAAAAGCCATTAATTTAAATCATAAAATAATTAGTAATCAAATAAATTTGTCTTATAGTCTCTTAAATATGTTCCCTCTTAATAATAATATTCCCTGTATAATCCCACCCCCTCCCCCACTATTGGCACTCCGTCCTTTCACACTAGTATATAAGTGCACAATTTTTGTATGTTTAGACAGTTAAGATCCCTGAAGAAGCTACGGCAGTAGCGAAACCTGGTTAGATTTTTAATAAATATAAGTGGTGTATAACAAAGTTATTTTTATTTATATAAAAATTAAATAACTTAGGCAGGTGGGTTTCTGCCTTAATAAAGAGTCGAAAATGCTCAAGCAACCATGGCCTAATATCAAAAGTTATGGAGATATGCAATATCAAAGTTTGAATTTTTTTTCAATATTTCTGACTTATTTTTTCAAAAAGTTAAACTATCATTACGCGAACTTATATTGATTATGAAAAATTCACACACTTTAATACAAGACAAATAAGATGATAAAAAACCTTTCAAAAATTTAAAATATAATTTTTTACAAGGTGTATATCTAATATACAGTATATAACAGAGCTACTCCACAATAGACAGGTAGATAGATTTCTACCACCTTAATTATAATTCGAAAATTTTCAAGCAACCATGACAATAATATCAATAGATAAGGAAATATATGACATTAAAATTTGCATTTTTTTTCTCAATATTTTGGACTTATTTTTTGTAAAATGTTGGACCTTTACTAAAGTAAAGCCATGTATTCACTAGGGGACAAATTGTCCCTCAACAGCACTCAATTTCGCATCCACCACCTTTTTCTCCTCTTACGTTTCGATAAACTCGATAACATAAATGGATACGCAGCTGTCATCATAACCTCATAGGGCGAAATTTCCGCGACGTGTGGAAAACAATAATTATTTTATTTATTTATTTATTTAATGCAAAAAGGACCTTGTTTTTAATAATATTCAATTTACTACAGTAAAACCTCATTAATTTGAAATTGCGACCCAAAAAAACATTTTGAATTGCGCGGAACCCCGTTTTCGCTAAATGAAGTGTAAATAGATACCGCAGCTGTCATCATAACCTTATCGGGTGACATTTCCGCGACAAAATATGTGAGTCCCGGTGTGTACACGTCAAATGACCGCGTCATTGTCCCCGAAACGTAGATGTTCATGCGACATGCCGCGCGGAATGCTGCGCTATTTGTCCCCTAGTGAATACATGGCTTAACTTATATCAAATATAAAAAAATCATTCCCTTTTACACAAGTTAAATAAAATAATAAATACCCTGCAATTCTAATTGGGAAAAAATCCAATTGGAATTTTTGCAAGATTTTTATCATATTATTTAACTTGTATTGAAACAAATTAATTTTTCGTAATTAATATAATTTACTGTAAATATAGTTAAACTTTTTGTAGAAAATAAATCAAAAATATTTTTAAAAAATGCAAACTTTGTTTTTGCATATCTCGATAACTATTGATCATGATGCTATTGGTATAACTATTGATCATGACTGCTTGAACATTTTCGACTCATTATCAAGGCAGGCAACTAATATCGTTTATAAAAAATTCATTCACTGCAATACAAATTAAATAAAATGATAAAAACCTTGTGAAAATTTTTATTTTCAATTTCTCCAAAGTTTTTATCATTTTATTCGACTTTTATTAAAGCGAATGAATTTTTCATAATCTGTATAAGTTGCTGTAATTATAATAATAACATCTTTTTCACTAATTTTGTCCCAAAAAATCACAAAAACGTTTATACAAAGATTTCATCCTTTTCATACCAAAATATTCAATGGTCTAAACTAGAGAGAAACATATTACATATTTATATTTATTCGGAAAACCAACAGCTAACAATAATTAAATAAATACAAGGAATGGGGAACATAAAAGCTAATTGTGGGTTTTCACAGGAAGTGACAAAATATTGTATTTGCGTGGTGTAAATATACAGGGTGTACCAGAGCTAGCAGTAGAAACTTGGCCGGTAAATTCCTGCTTATATTATGAGTCTAAAATGTTCAAGCAACCTGACCTAATATCAATAGTTATGGAGATAATCGAAATCAAAGTTTGCATTTTTTTTTCAATATTTCTGCCTGAGCTTCAGCCAAGCGTTGGACTATCGTTAAAGTAACTTATATGAAAAATCAAAAATTAATTCGCATTAATACAAACGAAATTACATGATTAAAACATTTCGGATAGAACTCGAAATGTGTGGTCATTGCATAAGGGTTAAAACCAGCTGTTACACATATGTATCTTACCGCCGCATTGAAAAATAAATAAGACAAGTAAGACACTTTACAGTAATTATCTTTCCTTCCTTTATATTTCTTAAAATGTGCATGAGCAATGCACTTCACAATTTTACACGATTTGGCCTCTTCAACTCGCGAATATCCATTATTGGTCCCAGATTAATGTTCGTGCTCTACGCTCCTCATCTTTTCAGCATAGATGGTCGGTGAACGTATGGGCTGGTATCTTAGATGATAAAATAATTAGCCCATTTTTTCTCCCATCCAGAATGACTAGTGCTAATTATTTAGCATTCTTACAGAACGATTTATCATCAATGTTGGAAGATATTCCACTTAGTACTACTCGGGGAATGTGGTTTCAGCATGATGGAGCATCATGCCATTCCACGGTGGAGGTCCGAAGGGTGTTAACAGCTGAATATGGCTCGAATTGGATAGGAAGATATGGCGCTTTTCCCTGGCCTCCTAGGTTGCCCGACCTTACGAATCAAACTTTTGTAATGATTCCAATTTGAAAAAAAACATTAAAATTTCTAAAAATCCAAAATTATACTATAATTATTATTATTTTTTAACGAAAATTTAATAGATCTTCTTGATCGCCACGAGTCTGCTTGCAAAGTTTCAGCTCGATTGGATCACGGAAAAATGGTCAAAAATCGATCTAAATTTTTTTCGACGGCAAGCAAACAAGCAGACGCCACGAGTTATTATAAAGGGAGTAAAAATACAACAAAAGAACACCCAAGGAGACATCGCCCGGGACAAAAATAAATCAACACTCCTCCTTGGAGGGAAACGGACAAAAAAAGGGAAATTGCAAGCAAAATTATTAAAAGAAAAGAAAGAAAGAGGCAGGGCAGCATGGTACATCAGGACCTCTCAGGAGTTCCCAACGGGTCACCCAAATTCCCACAAACACTTTAAAAAGTCTGAAGTTTTCCTCACAACTCACAAGGTCGGCATTTGTGAGACGTGATTGAGGGCATAAATGTGGCCCATTTAGCCCTCAATCAAAGCTTCTCTTGCATCCCTCATCAAAGAACGGTCCCACAGGATATGCCCCAGAGTCTGGGCCACACTAGCACAGACGCACCAAGAGTGGGTGGAAAGCCCAAGATCATGTAACTTAGATCTGAACTCTCCATGACCCGACAGCAGCTGTACTATGTGGTGGTTCAGTGTCGGGAAATACCCTTCGGAATCATTTCTTTCTTTCACCGCCACCCTCGGGAAGAAGCAGTGGGTCCACCTCCCGGTGGTAGCGGCATCCCATCTTTCTTGCCAAACTTCGATCGTAATCCGTCTAATACTTCTGTCCAACTCCTGGAATCGCTCGTTTTCCAGGGGCCTGAGAGTCTTACCGAAGTAGTCAGTTTCCAGACCCCGCCGAAGTTTACGGCGCGCGAAGGTCTCCAAAACCTCCAAGTCTGCAGGGAGCATCCTCGCTAGAATCGGGAGGGCCTGACTAGAAACCGTCCGGTAGGCCCCCGCCAGCAACGGAATTCTCTGCCCACTATTCAGAGCTGCAGCTCAGCTAATCCGGAGCCTATGCGACCAGACTTCGGCTGCATACGTGACCTAGGCCACGTAAGTAGCCTTTTAAACTAGTCGCACAGCCGACGAACGGATGCCCCAGTCTGCAACACTCATCCGCTTCATGGAGGCAAAGAAGACCCCCGCACGATCGGAGATGGTCTTGACATGAGCCAGAAAGAAGCCCAACATGTCAAAGGTCCCTCCTAGATACTTAACTTCTCTTTTAAATTTTACAGTTATTCCATCCACTTTCAAAATCGGATTCCTAACCTGACTCAAGCCACCCTTCATCTTCAGAGCAACCGTTTTCGAAGGCGCCAGAGCTAACTTGTTTCTTTTACACCAGTCAGAAATCATCGCAATTGACCTATTACCCTTTTTCTCCAATTCTCTGCGAGTCTGTCCAGAAACGAGCAGGAGAGTATCATCCGCGTAAGCTATAGCCGTACAGTCCACCGGTAGCGGAAGCAATAACAGGTCGTCAAAAAGGATGTTCCACAGAGTCGGTCCTAGAACTGAACCCTGAGGGCAACCCATGTCCAGAGGCCTGGTGCGGGATAATCCACCATAGCTGAGGGTCACGGTAACTTTACCGAGTAACCGAGGTAACTTTTGGCAATGTCAAAGAGATACTCCGGACACTGCCGGACCTTCAGCTTGGTAAGAATCATCTCCCACCAGGCATTATCGAAGGCACCCGGTATGTCCAAGAAAATACCTATGACATACTTCTTACAATTATTCTTCACCTATTCACGTGCAAACAATATGGCGTGCTCCGTTGACCTACCCCTGACAGACCCAAACTGTCGGTCACAGGCAGGCGAGAGATTTCTCTCAAGTCCGTTCCGGATCACCGTCTCAAGCACCTTCCCGAAAACAGGAAGGAGCGTGATTGGGCGATACGCTCCTGGATCTGACCGAGGTTTGGAGTTTCCCTTGGGTATGATGGAGAGCACACCTCTCTTCCATACGGCAGGAAAAACTCCTACACTAATGCACTTATTCATCACAAACAAAACTTCTTTACTGGCATACCTCCAAACATTCTTCGCTATCGCCCCCGTAATCTTGTCCACATCGGGAGCCTTCCTAGGACCTAGGTTCCTAAAAATGACGCTCAGCTCAGCTCCAGTCACAGAGACTCCAGCAGCATACAGCTAGTTGGGAGACGGGCCAGGGCACGGACAAACCGATGATGGTCCTCCTCCCCTCCAGTCCGCTCCAGAGGCACAAGTTTCTCCAAGAGCCCATCCAGGGTGGAGATCAGACCATCCGTCGTCCTCCCGCCGAGAGTGATCCCGGACTGGAGAGCGACGGGGTTTCCGACACCCCTCCGGACAAGCCCAGTGATACGCCAAGGATCGGCATTCCCAATCTCGGTCACCCACTGTTGTCAGTGGGCCCGCTTGGCGCTACGGATCGCCGCCGTGTAAGCCGACCTAGCCGCACGGAGCTTCTTTACCAGGGTTTGTTACACCATAGGAGCAGCAAGACCCTGACGAACAACCCCGCAACGCCGACAGGCCCGACGGTAGGTAGCCCGCAACACCCCCAGGTCATTAGTCCGCCAGCGGGTACAAAAAATTTTCCCGGCTGAGTGCGACCGATAACGGAGTCCGCCGATCTCACTACAGCCTCGTTTAAAAGCTCACCAACCAGGGTTGGATCTCTTACACTTCTCTCATAAATTCCTAATAGTTCCTCATTCAGGGTTGATCCAAAAGCGTCCCATTCCACGTCCCTGGACTTAAACGTCCATGTGTCTCTTGCGATTCCCGCTGGGACTCGAGAGGGATGAAAAGTGATTAGGCGGTGGTCACACTCAATCGCACCGTCCAACACTCTCCAGTCTTTGACAAGTCCTAGCATATTATTCGTACATAAGGAGAGATCAACGCGACTTTCCCCACCGGCATACCCTGCAAATGTTGGCAGTGAACCAGCCTCGTTGAGGATGTTCAAGCCGTAACAAGCGATGAACCCCTCAACGGCGATTCTACGATCGTAGCTATTGTGCTGCTCAGAGTGATCATGCCAGAGGGGAGAGCGAGCATTAAAGTCTCCACAAATCAACACATGCTTCCCTTTTAATTCATCCAGGGTACGGAAGAGACCTATAATGTGAGGGCCCACAGAGTCGCCGTACTTAAAGTAAACCAAGATAAAATATATCTCGATCCCTTCAAGCACGACGGAGGCGCACACTCGATATCTATTAGAGAGGTGTGCCAGGTACAGGGGTTTCAGGTCTAGTGTCGACCAATATACCTGCACCAGGCGATACACCCTCCTCGATCATAACGAGGGGCGCCTCAATCCCGGTCACAATGCTCTGCCTCGTGTACTGTTCCTGAACCAGTATCATAGTTAAATTAAGTTCACTAATCGTACGCTGCAACTCAATGCAGCGCGCGATCGGCCAACATTAACCTGGCCGATTTTAATCGCATTAGCCATAGTTGGCTAGTTTCACGCTGAGATCAACTGCGGCCTGCAATGCAGGACACTCCGCGTCGCCCGTGCGATGTTCGGCAGGTTTCTTGAAACGAGAGCATGTGGCGCATCGCGGAGGGTCGCCTAACTTTGTGCACACCTCTTCTTTGTGACCTTGAGTGGCACAATGACGGCACGTATCGACTTTCTGCTTACAATACTTAGTAATATGCCCATACATGGCATTTGTAACACCGTGTAGCACCAATGAAATCACATAGTCGGCATGATTGCCAACCTTCCTTTAGGTATGTTCGCCCATCGTCAATAATAATTTTCCCAACTGCTAGTAAAACGGTGTAAACGCAGTTTACACTATCGCCATCATGGCGGCCAAACATGTTTATTCTCTTCGTCGTTTTTTTAAACATCTCAAAGGATACCTCAGTATTTCCCTCAATATTTATGGTGTATTCTCGCAGAAAGCTGTTCTCATCTAAGCTTCATGGCACATCGTAGATGGCCACTCTTGGCAATCTGCCCTTGGGTTCTATCATGACTAATCCCTTGGATTCCAATCTGCTCTTGGCAGCCTTTATGCTAGCCAGACCTGATTTTGATGAGGTTTCTAGTAAAACTCCCGCTCCTCGAACACGCCTAACCCTGACCAGACGAAAACCGTCATTAATCGGCTTAAGTATATCCATAATAATAGTCTTAGTTGCGTCTGCCGAGGTGCCCTCGGCCTCCTTAGGATAAATGATAACAAAGGACGGAGCGGGTCCGACCTCTCTCTTTTGTCCTCGAACATTTATTGTTGATGCAACATTGGCGTAAGAAGACTTCAGCGGGGCCTGGGAGGTGCAGCTCATGACCCCTTCGCTATGTCCTCTCTCAGGATTCCAAATTCATTTTTGAAGTTTTCTCCACCAGAAGCATACTTAGCGGTTATATTTATTTTTTCGCTCATTTCTGCAAAAGAGTTGCAGACGCTGGTCTTGAATTCTAGAAGGTCATTGTATCGGACAGGTAGAATTATGACGACGTGATGATGATGATGATGACCCATCTGAAGTCGTGAATGTTGGCCCTTAGTCGGGCCCCGGTCCGTTGTATGGGTGAATGCCGTACGTGGGGACCTACCGCGCCTCCGGGCGGAAAGTCGGGCGGGCAGCGAGCCGGCGCTGCGATCCTAGCTGAGAGGATACTGCACCGACGCGATGTGTTTGGCATCTCCGACGGAGGGCGTTGAAGAAATTCCACGAAGAAATTGCATTTTTTGGTCTTATCTTATAAAGTGTTATGAAATATTTGAAATACTTAAGAAATTAAATATTTAAGTTTGATGAAATATTTAATGAAATATCTTAAGAATGAAATATTTAAGAATTAGATAAGACATTTGTAAATGTAATATTGAATAAAATTGATGTTTCGTGGTCTTGATATACAGGGAAAGCTCGCGCGATGGGGAAAAAATCATTGAAAAATCGCGCGGAGCGCCGCGGACCATCATAGAATGGCCGCTATTTGATGGAATTAATATAAATGTACCAAATGAGTCCTTTATGTGATGTTGTAAAGTAGAAATTAAAATGAAAAATGTTTTTTAAGAGAGTAAAATATCTTGGGCAGGCCCTGGTAGACTCGCCGGCCGCGCCGCCTGTTCTCAGGCCGCGCGGGCCAATGGAAAAAACCCGGCGCCGCTATGTCGGGCCGTACGGCTGGAGTAGGGCCGCCAGCGAATATTTTTGAACTCTGATTACGGACGTTACAGACGTCCTAGCGAGCTGAAACATTTTTTATTGTGTTCCTCATGTGAACATCTATGGGAGTGATATGTTTTTGCGTGTCTGTAAGTGCGCTAGCGCGCTTTATTTGTGGTGACATACTTTGTCTGCCTATTACGCAATTAATATCTATCCGACATACTTGAAAATATCACCAAAGGATGCGCTTGGTTGAGATCTATCTAATGGTATAACTTAGAATCTCGTAAAATCATGTTTACTATTTTTAACCGAATTAAATGTAAATTAATTCTTGAAAATGCCGCGGTAAATCGGCATATTTTGTTGAATAACTAGGTAAATTCACTCTTGCGGTTCCAGTAAACGACATCATCCTATGGGCAAGACATAGATTGGTATAGATGATGTGTTAAAATCCCCGGGGGCGTGGCGTTTAATTTGCTATCAATTAAAATATTCAATTTTAATCGGCGAATCGGCATCGGGGGCCGTCTTTTTGCGCTCGGAGCGTCCGGTGAGTCGAGCGCGCTGATTGGTCGGCGGCGCTAGTCAGGGGGAAGCTTTCCGGACTGTATAAATACTGCGCCGGGCGGGCGAGTGCCTCATTCTGCTGGGAGCCTCTGCCGAGTACGCCTACTGGAACATTTTATTCTGACTTTTACTTCACACCCTGCTTGACCCCTGCTTTTCTTCTTTGGATTTGGACTCTGGATTTTCTACTGACTTCTGCATTTGGACTTGGCTACGATTTTGGATTTATTGGACTTGTTTTTACCACCTGAGGCGACGACTTGGCACGGATTCTGGACTTGGAAGAACTTTCTGCGCTCTACACTCCCGGCCTGCGAGTACATCGGCGGCTTCGGAAGCGAACTCAACGGACCGCACCTGCTATTATTGTTTCCGTGGGGAACAGTCATTATGTGACTTGACATAGCCAATAGTTCTCTGCTCTTCCAAAGCGCCCTTAAGGCGTGAGTTCTCAGTTACGAGATCCGCTACCAGCGCTAAAAAATCGGAACTGCAAGCAGTAATTTTCGTCTTTTGTATTACCGTCAAACGATTCTTAACCTCCAAAGTTAGCGAATTTAGCGCCATCGTAATACTGCGGGCTCTCTCCATGAATTCTAGATCTTGCTCCTTCCCCGAAGATCCGGAGACGGGCAACATCGATGACAGCTTCTCCATTTCAGCCCGTTTCTTCTTTGTTGGCCTGCCTGCGTAGGCACTGGGGCCCCTAGAAGGGGACGTAGACCTACGTGGCAGCCTGTTCCATCTCAACTAGCAAATTTCTTAGGGCGGATGACACTTGCTCTGGCTTTAAGCCCTTCTGTAGAAGGGAATGATCCTCAGGGCTCAGGGTCACCCCTGAACGGGGATTTTCCAGATTTTTTCCGCCATCCCCGGAAAGTGCAGAAGATGGCTATCTCCACAAAGTTTTTTTTACTCCGATACGACCATAAATAAGCGAGTTGTAATAGAAATAGGAATCATGAAATAGAACAATGAAAATAGTCAATAAGAAATTATAAAGTTACACAACACAGTGTTTTCCTCGGGAAAGCGTCTCACAAGGAACGCAAATCAAAAAGAAAATTTCACAAAACTCTTATCACTAGAAAGTTGTCAATACCTATTAAGCTGTGAAAAATACCTAAACACTAAGAGTGTTTACCAACCCTGTGATCACAGAACAAAAAAAAATTCACTAAAACTAGGACGGTTGAAAATTTGAGTTTTCCACTTACCAATAGATATACACTAAAACTAAAAGTGTTTTCCCTGGGTTTTCCTACCCTGGAAACATAGCACAAAACTCAAAATGTCAAAAATAAACAAGATGTCACCCGTTCTCGAATTTTCTGGGATTTTCCCGGCAAAGTAGGGAATCGACCCAAAGTCGGAAAATTACTTGGGGAAAATCCCTCTTGTCCTTAGGCACTACCAGTGGCACCGGAATGTCTATAGGTATTCACAAATGACGTCATTTCCAAAAATTCACAAGTACAAAAATCAAAAAATGGAATACCGATAGGTATTTGCGAAACACAGAAGTACGGAGCAACACTGTCGGAGCTTCCAGCGGTGGCGCCTTCTGCGGCACAAGAGGTTAGTGATACAATGTGTAATTGTTATGGAAAACTCCTTCGGGGGTGGTTTTTCCTGGAGTAGGCGGCGAATACTACAACACGGTGGCCAAGTGGAATGCTGGATGTTTTTCGCTTCTTGGAAAGTGGCATGAGGAGGTCCCTGCTAGATGACGCAGATGGAGCAAATTTTTGGAGAGCCGAGGCCTAAATTCCACCCTTCGAAGTCTTCCAAGCGTCCTTGCCATCTGCATCGTAGCATGAGGATTGTTCGTGAGACTGGCCTGCCCACATGAAGTTAAATCCATTTCATTGTTTATAAAACCATCTCGGACCTTTAGACTAAAGAGATTATCATAAATCGTGCTGCGGCACGAAGCATCTACACGGATACTTGCTGCCGTCAACATTATGTTGCCACAGGTGACACCCTAAACATGGAAAATTGGTCCCGGATCTTTTCCGTGATGTCAAAAGATTATCTTCTAGCGAATGTTGCATTTGTGACCTCATCATTTTAAGAACTATGTATATAATACTTGGCAAATGTAACCTAAGCCCCTTTTTCATAGATCATTGTTTAAAGTAATAGGTGGAAACATGCTGAGTATGTTAAATATTTCTCGGTTCAAGTATTCTCTGAAACAAAATGTTTACAATGTTAGTTTTCAGTTATCGTTGTTGTGAAACATGCTATCTGTTATAAACCCAGCTATATCTTTCGTTTCCCGTACTAGTCCATACATTCATGTCATTTTTTTGGAATTCTTACTTTGTAAACTTCAACTGCCACACTAGCCTATAAATAAATGTATTTCTAGTATTCTTAATTGGATCATTTAAACTTCCGTTATTTAGTTTTAGAATTTTTAATGTGATAATTTGACGCATTTCTTGTCATTGCAAGAATAACTTCCCTTTTATTTTACCAGATTAATCAAGAAATCAATTCATTAAAATAATTATGCGTCACCGCACCAGCCTATAAACTAATGTTATTTTTAGAGTTTTTAATTTGAAAACGTGACGCATCTTTATACATTGTAAGAATAACATCCAAGTGTTTTTACCACCTTAATCAACAGATAAATTTATCAAAATCACGATGCATTTCTGCAATAGCCGAAACATCAATGTCATTATATAATTCTAAATTTTGTCGTGTGAACTGTATAAGTTTTCTCTATTTGTTGTTGTAATTTTGTTTGCATAAATGTCCCTGCCCTTAGTCTAACCTGTAGGATACCTGTAGGATGCATAGGAAAGACGAATCCACGTCTTTTCTCAGTGTTCTCCCTGACTCTAGCTGGTAGATGTGGGGTCCAGGGTGTGGTCGCCCTGGCATGAGCCCAGAGGGATGGCATCCGGGCAATCATGTCGCAGCACATATTCATATCATTATATCAATCGATACCAACACACATTACAAAACAATTTTAAAATCTGTATTTTTAATCTTGAAAGTTGAATCCATCAAATTAATATTTTCCGTAAATCTGTAGTGGTAATGAAAGCAAGTTCATGTCAGTAGAATAAATCCTGAGGAAATGCTTATTTTTAATAGATTAAATGAAAGGATTGAGGTTATTTGGAGTACAAAGTATAAAAAAATATATCGCACCCCCGCTCAAATAGTGTCACAACTCAAAAAAATTAAAAATCAATTTTATTGCACCATTAGTCTCACAATACTTCAAAATCTTGTCTCAGAAAGTGTCATGTGCATATAGTTCAATTGTTTGTCCCTAGAGGGCACTAGTTTCATTGTAATATTAACCAAAATTATAAACATACCAAGCATAAACAATGTCACGTAATGTATTTTTTTGAGTTGTGACACTATTTGAGCGGGGGTGCGATATGTAAATTGATTTATTGTTTATTTCAACAGGTGGACTTTGCATCCTAAGTTTCAAAACTCTCACACAGTAGTATTTTTCAATAGAATTATGCAACGTCTAAGACTGACAATAAATAAACACAAGATATCCACACCGACTTCACAATAAGGCTGGCAAAATGATAGTCAAATCATTTGAATGATTAACATTTTTCTGTATAGCATCCCATTTAGTGGCGTCTGACTAAACAATAAAAAGTAGTACATATTTATAAAATAGTAGTGTTAACATAAAAAATGCTCTTTAAGGTTTGCATATTATATATACATATTACTCTTAAACATATAAACCAAATTAATGATAGCATTTATCTCATCTAGATTGTGACCGATCTACACGAGAATTGTTCTCATCTAGATCGAATTGAGAAATAAACAAAAGACAACCATTTAAAATTTAATTATGATAAATTTACATTATGTGATTTGATGTGGCATTACACTAAAATATGAACTTGCAATTTTTAAAAAAAAAACAATTTTGACCAAAATATCAGATATTTCCTTGCTTCCTTATTCCAAAGTCACAATATTGCTGAATTTATACCACAAATAGTACATGTCATATCAATACAACAATATTATTTAGCTTATTATTATTATTAGCAATATTATTAGATATTTTATAGAGTTAATTTTGCACAGAATTTTTTTAATAACTGGCATCTGTGGAAACATATTGCGTGCACTAGGGATGGGTCTGCTCTGTACTAAGTACTACAATGTAGTACATACTACAATTGATCTTTAAAGTACGAAGCAACATTTCAATCCATTTATTACGTGAAGAAAAATTAAAACGGGAAAAAATAAAATTAAAATGGCGGTGGTATTAAAAAGTAAAAAAATAATAACACATTTTGGCCAATATAGCGGTTAGTGAGTTTTATCTCTAAAGGGACAAAATTATATTTTGATAACATACATTTTTTGATAAGAGTACAAAATTAAAAGTTGTCATGTTGATTCCTCCTGTGTAAAGCATCCCAACTAACGAAGATCATTTTTAGTTGTTCTAGCATTTCGCATATATTGGATTTTTAAATAGCTGTAATTCTTTTTATACAGTATATAACAGAGCAAGTCCACAATACTTTACAGGTGGATGCCTTGATTATGAGTCGAAAATGTTCAAGCAATCATGACCCGAACTGAAATGTCATTTCAGTTCAGGTCGGATTGCTTGTCAGATCCAGGTCAACAAGCAACTGAAATATCAATAGTTATGGAGATATGCGATATCAAAGTTTGCATTTTTTTTTCAATATTTCTGACTTATTTTCTGCAAAACGTTGGACTATCATTGAAGTAATTTATATCTAATATGTAATCCATTCCCATTAAAAGTCAAATAAAATGATAAAAACCTTCCAATTCCAATTGGAAAACATTCCAATTTGAATTTTTTCAGGGTTTTTATTATTTTACTTAACTTTTATTGAAACAAATGAATTTTCCTAATCAATGTTACTGTAATGATAGTCCAACGATTTGCAAAAAATAAGTCAGAAATATTGAAAACAAAATGCAAACTTTGATGTCGCATGTCTCCTTAACTATTGATCTTAGGTCATAGTTGCTTGAACATTTTCAACTCATAATCAAGGCAGGATTCCACCTGTAAAGTGTTGTGGACTAGCTCGGTTACACCCTGTATATTGTATTACTTTGCATTCTATTGAATGCAATATATAATTAAAAAAATTCTGTCAATTATTGCTTGCCCAACGTAACTTGGTTTTAGTTCAAAATCCAACGATTTGCAAAAAATAAGTCAGAAATATTGAAAACAAAATGCAAACTTTGATGTCGCATGTCTCCTTAACTATTGATCTTAGGTCATAGTTGCTTGAACATTTTCAACTCATAATCAAGGCAGGATTCCACCTGTAAAGTGTTGTGGACTAGCTCGGTTACACCCTGTATATTGTATTACTTTGCATTCTATTGAATGCAATATATAATTAAAAAAATTCTGTCAATTATTGCTTGCCCAACGTAACTTGGCGTTGGAATTTTGAACTAAAACCCACCCCGCCCGCACCCGGCGGTAACCCCTCGCCCTGTCATTTAGTTCAATTTTGTATTTGGTCGGGAGCTGTGACATCTTGATTACCAATATGTACAAAACAGTCCGGGATGGTGCAAGAACAAAAGCCAATGAAGTATTAAAGTTTTGCGAAGCTGAAAAAGCAAATAATGGACCGATATTTCTGTCTGACAGTTTGACAGATAGAACGGCCGCCATTACGGCTTGGTTTCTTTAGTGCTGCCCGACCAAATTTCTGTATTTAATACGACACCGGACATTCTGTACATTATGTATTGTGTAATAAATTTACACCCTGACAACTTCTGTTACGCGATAGGGACGCCCTCCCTCGCACGCCAAGTTATAGTGGTACATCTATAAAATGTATCAAAATGTATCAAACTACTAAAACAACTAAAAATGTCATTTTTACAATTCTTCCTGGACTCTTTGTATTAACAACATCTTTATCCATTTATATTTTTTGGATAAATCAATACGAGTTTTACAAAATATTATTATAAGTACGTAGTAATTAGATTTCGACGACACAAATAATTTCATCTATTTAAAAAATGTGGACATATTTCAATGAATAAAAAATATTTTTACTAGCAGTTTTTTTAAATTTGCTGATACAAAAATGTTATTTCTTAAGACCTTAATCTAATTTTTATAAGAAACATATAACTCAATCCTTACAATACATAATTAAGAATATATATATGAATTGACAAATTTCTAGCATATTATAGAAATGATAGGTCCATTGCATACCTAAGTAATAAAGTAATATTTTTTTCAATATGATAGGTAAAGCTTGGACTATTTGCCACGCCTTTGGGTTTTACAAATAAATTTTCAAAAACTGAGATGTTGATTTTGCTAAAATTTGGTTAAACGTTTCATGACTATTTAATTATTGTTCATTTACTTCTAGATAAAAGATAACAGTCTGCACATTAATGCTAAACTTTGAAACTTTTGTACTAGCTCGCTGTGGATTTGGTAAATTGAATTCAGTCTAAAAGTATAATTATTTTGTGTACACGAAGTGGCTATGCAAGCCTTTGTCAACCAAATAAAATGTAAATTTTTAAATACTCCTACAATAATTCTTAAATACTTCTACGATAAAACAATGTCTGCAATAGCTTTCTATCTGTACATGGTAATAGCTTTCTATCTAAAAATTTTAATTATTTTAAAGTAAGCGCAGTGAAATCTGCGGTGGCTAAAAACTCTTGTTAAGTACTTAAGGATTAATGTTGAAACCTTGCGTTATCAGTGCAGCGTCAGTGGACATTGTGACTTTTGGACTATTAAGGTTTTCGTTGGGAGCTGCCACTGAAGTGATGGCTTGTGGTTTAAGACAGAAGACAGATTCACTGACAGGGGTGGTTGTGAATCTACTAGATGCTTTCTTTGGGCTGGCTCCCGAACCAACATTTTCTTGGGATGATTTCTTTATCAATTTTGACGGACTGTCAGTTCCTCTGCTTCCAAATAACTCTGTTTGTTTTTCAGGATCTCGCGAAGTATCAATAGATAGGCCTTCACTCGCTCTCCTCGATGCCAAAGGAACACTTGAACTTTGAATTTTTCCATGATAACTTTTTGAAATTCGTGCCATTTTAGTTGGTTCTATAAAAGATTCCTTCACAATAAGTGCACTTGGGCTAGAAGGTATACTTACTGCACATTTGCTTAAAAGTGACATTTGTAATTGACATTGAAGATCAGTCATTTCAGTGACTGACAATTGCGGTGTACATCTCTCTAAGACATTACTAGAGTCGTTATTTACTTTCCGTAATGGTTTGGGTTTGATGCAAATTGGACTTGATATTTTGTCAGATGAATCCTTTTCATGAAGAGAAAGAATTTTGTTGTGTTCAATGGATGAAGAAAGCGAAGGATTAAAGTCATTTTTTATTATGTTTTCTGTGGGAATTACTAAAGGCTTGAATGTAGATCTGCCCGGATCATTATTTATCAAAGAGCTGGATGTGGGATTGTCTCGTTCTCCGGCAATGAAGCTTGTTTCAGCTGATATGGTTGTTTCTTCTTCCTCTTCTTCTTCTGTACCCTGGGGAATAACAGGAATAAATATTTAATCATAGATACACTAATATGCATTCCGTAAATGAGAACAACAAATTTGGCAATATCGGGTACTGTAGTAATAGAAATGTCACAATCTTTGTTTAAGCATAATAAATTGTTATGTTGCATCTCATGTGGCACCTTTATATGGCAATGCGTAATTCGCATTTAGGTATCCTACACGGTATGGTATATAAATTTTTGTAGCGCGAAATGCATTTAATCGGCGAATTTTAATACGGTACAGTAAAACCTCGTTATTGTGAAATCCAAGGGACCGAAAAATATAAATTTCGTTATAACGAATTCTCACATATAATGATTTTTTTTTCCTAATTATGTATATTGCGCGCCATGGCAAAAAAAGTACCTCGGCCTTAAAAGAAATCGCAAATGGTTTTGAATAAGTCCCCATTGTCGGTTTTATGGATGCTACGTAATAAGACATTCAGCAAACAAAGGAAGTTATGAGTATTTAAAACTAATGTCCTTGAGGTATCTGACACTTTTTTTCTAAAATTAATAATCACATAATATACATAGGTATGTACGCCGTAAAACATCGATCTCTTAAAATTATATAATTTATTTTCCCTCGTTTAGTTTTGTATTTAATTAACTCAGTTATTTGACTCAAAATAAGAATCTCTGATGATAATTTTGGTGACATAAAATGCAGCGAACGCCGCGCCGGTAGTTCTGGCCTTCGAAAATGCCGTACACAATGCAATCAATGTAAATATTCAAGTATAATATGAAAAATGATAAAAGTTGATGGTAATAGTGAAAATGAAAAATTCTGATAATATTGCGCGTAATAAATAATCATAGAGGCGTTCACAGTTCAAAGCGGCCGTACACATGCGCGCGACTTTGTGCCCTGCGACGAGGTGGCTTGTGGGGTTATTCCCCATCGAAAAACAATCTGCGCAATATTATTAATTTGTTTAAACAAACTTTTTTTTCGTTATACATATTGGGATGTTTCCATTTATATATGAAAAATTTGATGTAATATTTTTATGTGATTCTAGAAGACAATACACACGTGCCTCATTCTAACTTTTTTTGATAATGGGCAATAAAACTATTGTTCCAACTAGAGTTCACGGAGATTATGGCAAAATGCTTTATAGGGGCCCATTAAAATCCCAAGGAGAAATTTACGTAAATGTATGGATGTGTCTTCGTACGGAACTAAAATTATTTCGTTATACATATTAATGAAATTTCGCTATATAATTACTTTTTTGTATGAAAAATTTATTGTGGGTGATTCATTTTGAAAAGAAATTCGATATATGACATTTTTCGGTATAACGGGGTTCGTTTTAACGAGATTCTACTGTACCTAAACACTGTGAAATACCAGACCGGGTAGTGATGTTCCCGAACAACCATGCAGCCCCCACCATGCCGGCAGTGGCATGGATTGGAATCGCATACATGCGAGCGTGAGTGCAAGCTTGAAATCGGTCTATTTTACTTCAAGCCAGGGCCCGGGGTTGTCGAATTACCTGCTCCACCTCGGTAAGCATCATGCATCGGACCCGCCTGTTAGACATCCAGTATGTAAGTCCAAATTTTAATAGTATATTTTGTTGTAGGGCCCTTCTGCTCTTCTTCTTTCTCCTGTCTTCTTTTATCACCGCTGATTCTCATAAACCCATCATTAAATTTAACCGACTGATGTAAAGGGTCAAGCTATGGAGCTCGAGATGAAACATCATACGGAATTAAGTGGAAAGATCGTTGAACAATCACAAGCTGCCGCAGGGAGAGATAAAGTCATTTTACGTGTACTCATCCGAGTGGACGCAGAGGATTGACGAAGAAACACTGGCACCGAGAGCGTACGCTGACGCATCGCACCCAGATGCCTCAAGAGCAACGGTGCCCGCGAAATCCTAGACCCCGATGACGTATCTTCGCTCCTATTTCGTTGTGATTTACTCTTTCTCCTTTGCTCTTTAAATTGGGTCATATTTTTGTTACTGTACTCCTCATTTTGTTACCTGTTTTCCATAAAGGTCTACGTCGACTGATCATCGCGAGACCTCTGTATATAATTTCTCTGTGAAGGTTACTTACTACCGCCTGCAACAAATCTTTTAACATCCCGTTCGACCAATAAATGTGCTATTTTGTATGGTCAAACTAAATTAAAATACATATTATAAATTAAATTCATCCACAGTGGGTAATTACCGAATCAGTTACATTTAGATTATTATGTTCATTATACAGTGCACATAGTTCTGTGAATTGAACTCCCTAATGGAGCATATTTATTGTGCAACATGATCCAGAATCATACTTCTTTCATTTCATGAGCTCTCACGTGTCTAATATTTTTAGCTTATTTATCATATTTTTATTTTACATTTCGCATTTACATTTTAATTTGTATTTTGTTCAAGCTCACGTGTCTATTTGATTTGATTTACTTATACGAACTGCTACTCTACTAAACATAAAACATTTATTAATCGTATGTACTAATTATAGATTTTTTGTGAATATAACATTGTTACAATCATTCCTCTTTTACTGTAAAATCCTCTCCCACTCATTTCTGCTAGTACAACCACATTATAAAATTAATGGCTTGGGTGTGTTATCATCATTTCCAGTATTGTCAAGAGACCTACAGCTGAGCTTCATGATCTTGCCGCTGTAGCGAACCGGTGAGCCACGATGTCGCGCGAAGCGTGACGGGGTAGATACTCATTTGACTGGTGATTAGTTCGAGTCTATCCGCACTTTCTGTCTGCCGTGAGCGTGGCATTGTAACAAAATATTGCATTTTCGAAAACATTTCTTGAAATAAGCAAAAAAAAAATACATATATTTTTCACAAAATTAATAAATTTTTCATGAGTTTTACAATTCTTGTCAAATTTCGCAAACACATTGCAATTGTATTATTGTTGGCGGACAACGTATAAATAGTTATACGCCGGCTGAACTTAATATTCGATTATAGTAATGCCTCTCAAGATGACAATGCAGAAAATATCAAATTACGTTTTCTCCCTGAAGAACACATATGAGTCAACCAAAATGTGATATATTATTTATCCTCTAGGCAGTTGGGCCGTCCTTGTTTCTGCATCTACATCGTCGCTTACAGACGGATGGAGGCCAACAAATAGCACCAAATTTGTATAGTGTGATATATTATTTATCCTCTAGGCAGATAGATGTCTTGAGAGTCTTGATTCTCACGTCACAAAATAACACGCGGAGATAAATATATATACGGA